>JAPYZL010144426.1:0-12078 GCA_030522825.1 Platygaster orseoliae
TTAGAAAACTTATTACGGTCTAACCGACGATTTGATATCATTATTTTTTGTTGCGCTATGTTTTTCAATATTAATCAAGGTACAAGGTTATACATGCCGCACCTGAAAGCTGCAAAAAAAAAACAAAATTTTAACGAAATTTTTTCTACTGTACTACCCGACAACCTTTTGTTTACTTTTTTAAAGTTTTTTTAATGGGTAAAAGTTATCTAAGATTTACCCATTTTTTCATATTTTGTACAGTTTGACGTCTTTTTTATGTAACAAATACTGGGAAACATTCACTTTATTACAGTAATTATCAAGGTCCATTCTATCATGAGTGAAAAATGCTATGGGTTATCAAAATCGCTTGAAAAATGTTCAATTTACAACGTTTTTTGTAAACAAGAAAATTTGACTCTCATCATGATGTGGATGTCGTGCCATGTTAGGATTGTGCATATGATTTCAGTATATCATTATCATCAGGACAGAAATATTATATTTCTTCACTAGTGTGGAAACAGTATATTCCTTACTTAATGTGGGAAATTTCTGTTAATGAATCTGAGGGTTGCAACGCGAGCCGTAGGCGAGCGTTGTAATCAGATGAGTTAAAAAAAATTCCTACACTAGTCAAGGACAATATTTTATTCAACAACGTAAAGAAATGCAAGTTTTATGAGATACAAGCGTGGGAGAAATGAGCCATTACTTCACGGCGTTGAATAAAGTTTTCTTTAACGAATCTAAGAGTAATCAGATGAGTTAAAAAAATTGTTTCATACATGTAAAGTACTATATTTTATTCGACAATGTGTGAAAATGCCAGTTTTGCATCGCCCAAGCGTGTGGAAAAGTGGCCTTTTCCACACGGCGTTGCATAGTAATATATTTCTTCACTAGTGTGGTAAGGTTTTTTTTAACGAATCTGAGAATAATCAGATGAGTTAAAAAAATTGTTTAACACTAGTAAAGGACTATAATTTATTTAACAATGTGTGGAAATGTCAGTTTTGCATCGCCCGAGCGTGTGAAAAAGTGGCCGTTTCCACAAGGCGTTGAAAAAAAATTACTCCTCTCTATATGATAAAAAAAATTCATACCGCTGACTCAGACAATCCAGCAACTTCACTATTAACATACATATGAAGTTTCACAAAGTGTAATTTCTTATGTCCCACCATAGATAGTAGGACTCTTGGCGCCAGAACCAGCTTAGAACATCAACTCGATACTTCTTAAAAGTAAGTCGAGTTTCGTATTTTTATTTCTTGATAATTCTTTTTCCGACATTTCAGTTAATTTATTTCTAATAAATATTCTGAAATAAATTACAAAAACTCTATCTTTCAAATCAGTTAAAAAAAATTCATAAAATAAGCTTTTTTTGTTTTTTATTCATTAAAATCGATAAGTTCAACAACCATGTAATTTTACTTATCGTGAATGATTAATTTATAAAAAATTTTCTAATTCGATAAAGTTTCACAACATAGTTTTTCATTTATTTCAAAAAAATCTTCAAGGAAAGTTAATCTTTTTTTTATTGCTGTACTCTGAATTTATGAAATCACAAAATTATTTTCTATATATAATAATAATTTAATAATAAAAAGGAATCATATTTTTAATTTTAATATTGTATCAACAATATTTGTTAATTCAATATCGTAATACAATATTGTAATAACGTTATTGTTATTTAAATGATAAGTTTGCTAAAACTTAAAAATATCAATCTTTTACAGATAAACATTAAAGTAAAAATAATTTTTTTTAAACTGCGAACTTGATTAAGTTGTATATATGATTTATAGATATGTTATTCATTTTTCTAAATAATTTTGCCATAGTTTCTGATAAATGAATGATATAGCATTTTTCAGTTTTTCATGAATAATTTGTCTTGGAGTATGAAATTTTTAGTATTATACTAATTATTAAGGACAAATAAATCGCTTATTGCAAAACAGAAAAGAAAACAATCATAAATAAGTGATTTCTTTATAATAAATAGTGGCTTCTTTAGTTATTTATATGTCATATTTACTGATTAATTTATTTATCAAGCTACCAATTATTATCAATGTATTGAATCAGTTAACCAATTCATTAAGTTATGTAATTTTTACGGAATATTATTTTTCAAGTAAAAAAAGTAAAAAATCATGAATTTGTAGGGGTTTTATTTTTTTTTTAGATAATAATTTTTTACGAGGTAAATTGTGATTTTACTAGTAATTGGGAAATTGAATTACCAACGAAAATTAATTTATTTAAGTTTTTAAGTAAGAAAAACTACTAATTATATCAATCAAAAATTACTCACTGCTAGAGGGTTAAATCAGTGATTTAATAGTAATAAATACTAATTTTTATCACAATTAAATGTTTTTAGTAAATAAACTAATTATTGAGGATTAATTAATCATTAACAAAACGTTAGACCTAACTAGTGTTATACTTACACAAATGCACTATATTTTAAAAAACAAACTAAAATACCAATTCAAATAATTTTTATTCGTTATTTGACCAATGAAATATTTAGTTTCCTTAAATAAATTCTTATTTCGGACAAACAAACTTTTTTTTATTGTAAAATTTTTTTAGTTCGTACAAACAAATGCAAATGCCAGAAACGTAAATTTTTTTTGACTGAAACGAGATTTGTTAGTCAAAAATAAAAATTTATTGTTGTGCATTAAGTGTATTTTTACCAAGTTATAAATATGGATATAAGGAATATTTTACATGAACATTTAAAACATTTTTAATCATAAATATCCACCATGATTTTACTTCTCAAAAAAAGTAAAATTCCAGATTCTGTGGTTTATCTTGTTCGAAAAAAACGTGAAAAAAGAGGATGAGAGTCAAGATTTACGGGGCGTTAAATCTGCGTAGCATCCGCTCGGGGCGCTCGCGTCGTAAGTCGGTCAGCGCACGTTTCAACGGAGCGTGACGATCGCAATTCACAATACAACACTGGAGCGAAATCGATGCGAGCTTGCAACCGTGAAAATAACTTACGTGACAAATCTATGCTAATAACGGCTAATCGACGGTAATCGAGCATAACTTCGAATAAAATGTTTACCCGCTTGGATTAAGCGGGCAAACATCTTTTTTTCTTTCGATCCCATGAGCTTTGGTTTATTTTCTGGCCCGGAATCCGATTTTTTCAGGCCCGATGAGTCGGGTTTCGCTAGATCGAAATAATAAGTTCTGGGTCTGGGATTGTTGCCAGTTACTTTAAAAAAAATTCTGTAAAGGAATAATGAAAATTTTCTGATGTTTCGAAATGTCAAGGATATTAATTTATAGTTGTTAAATTTGAGGGTTTCGCATTTTTGTGAAATTTAACATTCCTGGTTTTTAACATGTTTACAACAAAAGAATAAATATTCATTTGATTAAAACGTTGCAGAAATATATCTATCAATTTCCTATTATTATTTTTTTTTTATTTAACATCACTCTCAAAACTACAAATATGAGTTTTTAACGTTCGAAAAAATTTGATAGTAAACTTGACTTAAAAATTTAAAAATTTGACCTCTTCAATTTTTCAGAACATTATCTTAACCTTCAATCAATAAGAACAAATGAAAATCTTCGAAAATTTTTTTACCATCAACCTTCGTTGTTAACAATTTTTTTGTTTTCTGACACTTGCAAATAATTCAAAAAAAAGTGAAAACAACTTCTTTCCCGAATTAGAAAAACTGTTTAACATGTCTAACTGGGATATTGTTAGAAAGACTTGAGAATAATAATTATAAGATTTGTAGGAAAGAAAGTTTGATATGATAAAAATGAAAACTTCAGAGAACCTTAATCCTGAGACTTCGATAAATAATGATCCTAACGAATTCGAAGAAAAAAATGATGCTATTTCGTGAGTAGACATTTTTTTAAACATAAAAAGATAAAATACAAATAAATAATACGTGAAAAGGGAAAAAAACATTGTACAAATTTACCACAGTTTACGATGTTTTAATAGATTTTTTATGATTCAAACCAAGAATAAATCGAGCAAAAAATATTTTGTTTATAAATTTGAAATCGTACTGAAAAAAAATTTGTGATTTTAGACTTAAAAATATAGCAATTAGAAATCAGGATAAAATGTCGTAATTTAATAAAAATATAATAAAATATCAATTTTAAGTTGTTCAATTTATGACATGTGTATATAAAACCTTTAAAAAATTCTTCCAAACAAGGTAGAATAATATAAATAATATCAATTTTTTAATTTGTTTATTCAACAATCATCTCTAGATTTCACTTTTTACTATAATATAGTCGTTTCTATCATGAAATGTACTGCAATATGCAAAATATATTCTATATTTTTTTATATTTTTTAATATTTTTTTTATTATTATTAAATTATATATTTAATATCGAATATTTAATTATTCTTAATTATATTAGTTTAAATAAATAAATAAAATCATATTTAATTACATCAAGTGAATTATTCAGTTATATTTTATATTGATTTAATTAAAATGATTTATTTGACTTATATTTAATTCTATCGATTCATTTATTTATTTGAATATTATACTAACTAATTCAAATTTCTATTCGTTTTTCTATATTTCTTCACTCAGTGTTTTCAATAATAAAATAAACACTTTTTGTTGAATTATTTTAATTTGTTTATTCGTTATTTGTTTGATTTATTAATATAATAATTCGTTTATTTATTATAACAGTCAGTGACAGATCCAGGATTTCGTAAGGGGGGGGGGTCCATGACTTAAAATTATATATCTATATATATTTTTTGTATATACATATATATATATATATATTTATATATATACCAAAAACATCTTTTATTTTTCCAATGGGGGGGGGGGTCCAGACCGGAACCCCCCCCCCCCCCGGGGTCGCCCCCTCCTAATAGTTTAATTTTTATTATTTTTATATTATATAAATTCCCTTTAATTAATTTTTCTTTATACATTTAATTTATCTATTTAATTATATATTTTATCATATATTTCTATCATGAAATATACTGTAATATACAAAATATATTCTATTTTTTTTTATGTATTTTCTAATATTAATAAATTATATTTTTCACTTAAAATATTAATTATTTTTAATTTTATTAATATGCATAAATAAAATAATATTTAAATATATCACATAATAAATGATTCAGTTATATTTTATATTAATTCAATTAAAATAGTTTATTTGACTTACATTCAATTCTATGAATTCATTTATTTATTCAAATATTCTAATAATTGATTCGAATTTCTATTCGTTTTTCTATATTTTTTCACTAGGCGTTTCTAATTATAAAATGACCACTTTTTTTATTCATTTTAATTTGCTTAATAATTATTTGTTTAATTTATAATCAGAATAATTTGTTCATTTATTATAATAATTTGATCTGATCATATTTATTTATATTATATAAATTGGATATATTTAATTTTTCTATAGTCATTTAATTTCTTTATTTATTTTATTATCTATTAAATTATATGTATGTTTTATCATATATTTCTATTATGAATTAAACTGTAATATACAAAATATATTCCATATTTTTTATATATTTTTTATTATTATTAAATCATATATTAATTTTGATATATTTAATTATATTAATTTCATTAAAAAAAATTATATTAAATTAAATCCATTGAATTATTCAGTCATATTTTATATTAATTTAATGAAAATAATCTATTTGACTTACATTTAATTCTATCAATTCATTTATCTATTTAAATATTATAATAACTATTTCGAATTTCTTTTCGTTTTTGTATATTTTTTCACTGGGTATTTTTAATTATGAAATAAACACTTATTATTAATTTATTTTAATTTGTTTATTTATTATTTGTATAACTTATAATTATAATAATGTGTACTTATTATAATATTTTGATCTGATTATATTTTTTCATTTTTTACAAATTCGATATAAATAATTTTTCTATAGTCATTTAATTTCTTTCTTCATTTTATTATCTATTGAATTATACATATTATCATATATTTCTTTTATGAAATATACTGTAATATACACCCTCCTAACTTGAAACCTTATTAAAACCTTATAAAAGTCTTATAAGGTAATGAAAGTTTTATAAGGAATTTTAAAATTTTATTTATAAGGATTTTGAAATTTGTCATGAAAAAATTATTCATAATTATATTTTTCAATATAAATAAATAAAGATTTATTTTATGCTTGTTGTTAACGTTGGTCTGTTAACACACAAATCAAAAATAATAAACTAAGTCTGCTTATGACAGGATTCGAACCCGGGCCGTTAAGGTGTAAAAACGCAGTCTAACATACTGAGCCATTTTTATAAATAAAAATTAAAGTAAAAATTTTCTTGATGACAAATCTAACTGTATAGGTCTATGATGCAGTTTGAGAAAATAGTATGAACTTATACGGCAAAACGATTTTAATAATTTTGAAACAGACTTCATAGAAAATTTGTCTATTTTACATTATACTGATTTACTGGAATTCTATAAGTTTCTGAAAAAATTTATAAGGTTGGCCTTATAAACAGAAATAATTTATTAGTCTAGTTTTCAGAATTCGGAAAACTTATAAATTTTTTATACGGATTGTTTATAAGTCGGGAAAAATTTCTATAAGTTTTTTCAAAACTTATCAGGAAATTCGAAAACTTATAAGTTTTAAGGACAAATTTATAGGTTTTAACTTTACTAGAGAGGAAACTTAAAATTTCCCAGAACGTATATAATTTTAATCACACAGTATTTCACAAACTTTAATCCATAAATGTACTACCAATAATTCCTTATAAGGAAATTATCAATCCTTATAAGAAAATTTGGAGCTTATAAAAAAATTTTCCCTTATAACAGAATTACAAAGTTTTATAAGGATTTTCTGATTTCCTTATAAGGAATCAGAAAATCCTTATAAGGAATCAAAAAATCCTCATAAGGAATTATGAAATCCTTATAAGGAATTTTAAACCTTTAAAAAAATTTTTTCTTGTAAGGATTTTATAAGATCGTTTTATAAGGAATATCAATTTTTATAAGGATTTTATAAGGTTGCCTTATAAAAAACGGAAAATTTTATGAGGAAATTTAGTTTTTTGTAAGGATTTTATAAGGTTTTTATAAGGTTTCAAGATAACAGGGGCAAAATGTATTCTTCGTTTTATTATTTCTGTTTTATTGTTATTAAATAATGTATTTAATTTGAAATATTGTATTTTTTTATTATATTAATTTAAATAAATAAAATTATAATTATTCATATCAATAGAATCATTCAGTTATATTTCCTATTAATTTGATTAATATAATTTATTTGACTCATATTTTATTCTTTCAATTCATTTATTTATTTAAATATTGCAATAATTAATTCAAATTTCTATTCGTTTTTCTATATTTTTTCACTGGGTGTTTCTAATTATAAAATTAATACTTTTTGTTTATTCATTTTAATTTGTTTAATAATTATTTGTTTAATTCATAATTAGAATAATTTGTTTATTTATTATAATAATTTGATCTGATCATATTTATTTATATTATATAAATTCGATATATTTCATTTTTCTATAGTCATTTAATTTCTTTATTCATTTTATTATCTATTTAATTATATATCTTATCATATATTTCTATCGTGAAATATACTGTAACGCACTGTTATATACAAAAAAAAGAACTTTTTAAAAATTCATCCAACTTGTTTAAATTCTTATAAAATGACCCACAACTACCCATTTAATTTTCATTTTTATTCCAAGTGCAAGAAAAAATAATAAAAAACTCATTATTATATCTATATTTTTTTCTAAAAAACATTCTATTATCAGTTTCTGTGTGACAATTTCTAGACCGACAGAAAACAATCCAAGTAACGAATTTACCCACCATCACGACAATGAAAACGAACCGTTCAACCCTTACGAACACCGAAACAATGAAGATTTGGTCTCGTAAGTCGCTAAAAATATTTTTAAAAAGCTAGCAAAATCTTTGATATTGCAAAAATTCTATAGGAATTTCGAATCATGGGCAAATCTCGTGAAAAGCGCAGTGGGAACAGGACTGTTCACAATGCCAAACGCTTTTGCTTGCGTGGGACTGCCTATTGGGATAATTGGCACGATATTAATCGGATTTCTGACGACAACTTCGTTGCAATTTCTCGTTCAATGTCATTACAAAATGTGCGTCTTAACGAGAAAAGGAAGTTTGTCTTACGACGAAGTTGTTTCTGCTACTTTGGCAACAGGAGCCTTGAAAAATCACGTGTCACCTCGAGTTGCAAAGTAATTAGACTATTATTAATAATTAAATTTAGTGGAATTGGTTTTTAAAATTACAAAATATTTCACATGTTTCGTTTTGTATGGATTGGGTACGATAATGTCCAAAAAATATTATAAAACCAAATTTTACCAATGTTGGAAAATATTGTTTACATATAACATGTTTGAGATATGTTTATAAATAACATATTTACGATAGTACTATATTGATCTAAAAATTTTGAAATTTTTTCATAAAATTAAAAAAAAACCATACATTTTTTCAAAAAATATGATAAACAATATACAAAACTTATGAACAATCTCTGTTATTCATCGAATTACTTATAAAATTATTAGTTCATTCAAAATTATGAAATTTTGAACATAATACAAACTATTCAGAGATTTAAGTTAAACTAAAAAACAAGAAAATTTCTATTTCGAATTGAGTGTACATAAAAATCTTTGGTCATCACGGTTTGGACATTGTTGTCTCCTACCTAAGAATATTTTTTTTAAATTAATTAATTGTATTAAAACAAAATTCAGACTCGCTGTCGACGTTATAATGGTGATCGGTTACATCGGTGTTGTTTCGGTGTACATCGTCTTCATTTCTGGCATAATCCAAGAATGCATCGATCCTCACAGAATTTACAGCCAATCCTACTACACTTTGGCTATGTTTCCATTATTTTTACTGATGAATATGGTCAAAACAATGAAAATTTTAGCACCTTTTTCGATTTGCGGAAATATTTCGTTAGCTTCAGCAGCGTTAATTGGAATCGTGTACGCTTTGAAAGACGGAATCGGCGATACTTGGACAATGCTAAATACAGAAGTGAAACTCTACCCTCAATTTTTGGGAACTGTTTTTTTCAGCGTTTGTTCGCCTGGATTGGTAATTGAAATCATATTTCCATGGTTTATTAATGATAATTTAGCAAAATGATATTTGTTATTCTTATGAATAATAACTTATTATTATAATTAATATATATTATATAAATTATTTACTATGATTATATTTTTATTATATATAATCATAATATAATAATTTATTATGAACAATTGTATTTCTTTATATAGTTAATATAATTAGTGATAATTTATTATTATTTTTGATGATTATTAATGATTTAATCATAATAATATAGCATAATAATAATGTCTGGTATACATTTTTATTAATATATTATGTATTTCGTTGTAATGATTTTCATCCAATCAGTGATATCCTGTGACTTTTTTTTCTATTATTCTTTTTTCAAGTGTTGTTTTTGTTAAATCCTTTTTTTTCAAATTCACTTTTTTTGCAAGGATTGTTTCCGTATTATGTTAAAAATTTAAAAATTTTATTTAAGAAAATGGGAAACATCAAAATGTTGGGTCCAAACATATTAAATATGCTGAATCTTTTGAGAAATTTAAAAATCTTATGCGTTATAAAAAATAAAGTGCAATTAGGAAAGTTTTGAACAGCTTATTTTATGTTATGAATTGAAAACAATTTTTGAATATTGCATATCGTCAGAAATTTGAAAGATTTTTTAAATTATAAAGAATTTCAAACAATTTCAAGATTTTTTGAAGGCGATGACAAATTTTTCAGATTAAATTCTTTATCGTGTTTTTTTCGAAATATGCACGATTTCGATGGTTTTTCTATTGTCCTATATCTAAGAAACTTGAAAAATACGAAAAAAATGAAAATTTTAATAAAAAGGATAAATTTATGTATACATTTCGTAAAGTTTCAATTAACTCGTATTATGTAAGGAATTTTTAAAATTTCAAAAAATTAGAAAAATAGGAAATATTCTAGATTTTCAACAAGTTTAAATGAAATGATTAATATAATGTAGTCATGGGGCAAAATGCGTAGTTTTGCGTGGGGCAAAATGCGCAGTGCTTGTTTTGTATTTTTTCGCTGTGTTTAGTCATGTTATGCTATTTCCTTCACTTTTTTGTTGTTTTCCATGTTTTTTTTTTCTTCAAATTGTTTCTAAGCCCAGGGTCGTATCGAGGCCGGAGCAGTGCCCTGGGGCTCACAAACATTTTCTTGAAAAATGTGATGAGGGTGATGAGCAAAAAAAAGGTGGTGTCACTTTTGAACAGCAAAACTTAAATATGATGTAGGTAGAACTAAAGTTCCCCAATTTGTAAACAGCCTCCTTTTTTCAACACCTTTTTTTTTTAATCAAATTTGAAAGTTTGACGACCTTTTTCAATTTTTGTGAAATAACGAACTTGTTCTGGATTTGTTAAGTTTTTTTTTTACCGTTTTTTTCATCATGGTTCGCGTTTATGTTTGCAAAACAGAGCGGATTAATGGTGGAAAAGTATTCGAAATATGCATGGCTGTCCGCGAGGGAATATCTACGTATTGCGCGTTGAAACGCTTTCCTGTTGCTCGACGGGCACTCAATCGCTACTTACAAAATTTTTGTTCTTAAGAAATAAAAATTTTAAAAATCAAATTTTGTTCCCAATAAAAAATTGTTATTAAAATTGTTCATGAAATCGTTTATTTTGTGTTTCCCACTATTTTTCAGCAATCAACCTCGTGAAAATCGCGATTTCCGGAATTGCACGTTTTGCCCCAGCGTGGGGCAAAATGCGCAGAAAATAGTTTTTTTTTAATAAATATATGAGGCATAAGGTTCAACTAGAACTAAAGTTGCCTGAGGCTAAATTGTAGCCACATATGTGGGCTACAATATAGTGCCATTTCAAAAACTGCGCATTTTGCCCCAATCTCCCCTATATTATCAATGTAATTTTTTTTTGATTCAAATGAGGAAATCTCAAAAGTTTTCAATAATCACGAGAAATCTCAATCAAGTGGACGAATTTCAAAAAATATGGATAGTTATCAATAGTTTATATTTATTATATTCACGTTTTAATTATTTGAAGAATTGAAGAAACAATTGAAAATCATCCCACTTTTCCAAATTCGAAAAATTTCTAATGTTTTATAAAATATCAATTCACTGTGTGAGTTATGTCGATTATTATTTATTTAAAATATTCATGAAAAATGTTTTTTATCATAATGAATATAAGTTACTTCTTTATTGTTTCATTTAAAATCTGAAATACTTAAAATACATTACAAATTTTGAAAAATCTTTATAAATATAACGAATTTTCATACTTTTCTAAAAGTTTTCAATCCTTATACAACTAATTGAATTTTTATATAACATGAAAAATTATAATACCTTTTTCAATTTCAAAGGTTGTCAAAAACTCTAAAAAATCAAATAGCATGTAGGATGTCATGAAATATAATTTAATTTCAAAGGTTCTATTGATTGTCATAATTCATGAAATTTGCATGATTATTATTTTTTCATTTTTCCTTTAAAATCTGACAAATTTTAAACGTCTTCAGAAATCATAAAAAACCCAAATGTACAGGACAAATCGAAAAAGATTTCAGATTCTATAAGTTGGTAACAATTCCCGCAAATGTCAAAAATTGTAGAATTTCGGAAAACGATCATAGTTTTTGTAGTTATCCCAAAATTTGTAAAATCATCTTCAACTATAGAAACCGTGTATCTCGAAGTTTTTAAAAATCATTACATATTTTTTTGGATGATCTTGAAATTTTGAAGGATAATCTAAAATGTTACAAAGTGTTGTTATATTTTGTTTATTGTAAAAAATTACAGTGCGCAAAAAAAGTCATCGGCCACCAGCAATTTTTTTACATTTTTGTAGTTTTTACATTAAGAAACATAATATTCAAGTTGAACCTCAT
>JAPYZL010144434.1:0-18297 GCA_030522825.1 Platygaster orseoliae
GGAAAAAAAAGTTTCGATGTTTTATTTTCCCCTTTTTTTGTTCGTTTTTTCGCCCTCAATAAGTTTTATTTTTCCCATACACACACGAATTTTTCCGAAAAAAAATTCATCTCGAATGGGAATTGAATAAATATTATTTTTTTGTTTCGTTCGCGTAGGTGCAAAATTCTTCGGAAATTTACTACTACACGCGATAAAAATCGTAAATAAGAATTGTTCGAGTAAGGAAAAACGAGAGAAAAAGAGAAATCGTTCGCGTGATAATAAATTACAGTGAAAAATGGAAAATGTATACCTGCGAGAAGGCGAGAAAAGCAGCAGGTAAGGTGGCAGGTATGCAAAGCAGATAATACATGATGTTCTGATATCTGCCCTTCTCGCCGACGTGCAGTAGCACCTCGTCGAAGTCGATGGAGCTCATGGCCGTTGTTGTTGTTCGTTAGACTGCCTCGGGTGTCGACGACAACGACAACAACAGCAGCAGCAGCTATCGGCTCGCCTTTTCGTTGGCGCACAATCACAGCGATGCCGCATCTCCTATGTGCTGCATTTTCTTTGCTTTCTTTGACGGACAAAAAAACAATTTCTCTGACCAAAGAAAAAAATTCTTCTCTCTTCTTCTTCTTCTTGATAACAGCTATTTCACACTTTATTTTTTTTCTTATCTTACGAGCAGATTCTTATCACTCACTGTATGCGCGCACTTTTTCGCGAGATGAGTTTTTTTCAACAAGAAGACAAACACTTACAAAAGTAAGAAGGTGAATTAAACAAGCTTATAATTTTTTTTTCTCTTCAAAGGATTTATCACTTTTTTATAAACGCTTTATTGCTCGTTCAATGGCGCACGTCGGGTAAGTCACGTCCGATATGTGATTTTTTCAGTATCCAAGTACAGCTGAACCTGCAGCCAAACATGTACATCCGTTTTTATATTTAGTTGGATGTCGATTATACACCTGTTGAAAAACAAAAACATTCGATTGTATGTGTGTGTATTGTTTTTTTTTGTTAAAGATGCTTTTGAAGTAAGTGAAAATGGCGTGTTTCATTCATTGGAATACGACTCTCAAAACTATTAGGCTAATCTGTTTGTATTTATCGAGTCGCTGTGCGAGTATATATAATGTTTGAGGTGCTTGATTTGCGCATGAATAGAATATTCAACACTGCCGCGCTTTGCATAGCGTCGATTATGTTACTACTACTCTGGTACAAGAAGTATATAGAGACAGAGAGAGACATACAAGTTTAACTCGTCAAGACTCGTAAGACGCGTTATACTTGGAGCCTATCTGTGAAAATATTTTGACACACGTGCAAAGAAGAGCAAAGATTACTTCTCTTTTTTTTGTCTTGTATAAAGGCAATTCATTCAACCTGTCCGCGAGAAGAGTTTTATTTATTGCTTTACGCTCGACAATCGTTATTTATTATTTTTTTTTGCTTTTCTAAAAATATACTGAGAACTGCGAAGATTTATCTGATGTACGATATTCTAATTGCGATAATTAATGAAAAAATTTAATCGTCGGAGAGATAGAGAAAAAGAAATGTGAAGATGATCTAAGCAAATGTAAAGTAATGTGTCAGTAAAATGAAAAAATATTGCTGCTACGAGAGAAGTAGAAAGAGAGAGAGAGAGAGTAAATATGTACCTGACACTGCTGGAGTGTTGTAAGGCGTTTACGAATTGCCTTTAATCAGCCGTTGCCCGCAAAAACAACTTGTTTGCTTAGACCTGATATACGCAACAACAACGAGCGTTCGCCCTACGCACGCACACGTTCGAAAAATAAAAGTACACCAGGGCCATTCTTTGCATGTTCAACAGAGTTTGAATCTCTTTTCCTCGCGCTATTCAACGATACGCAAACAAGCTGCAAAGCTAGCCTTCCGCTCATTCCTGCAAGTTGTCTTCTTCTTTTTGCCATTTCTAGCCCAGCTCGTTTTCGGCACCTTTGCTTTTCCGCAATTGATTATCCTTGCTTTTCTTATCCGCCCATTCAATGACAAAACAATTGCAGCGCAAAACTTTTGCTGGCAATTATTGTCATTCTCAGGGCTTTTAACAAATGATTAAACGTAATGAGCAAGGATATGAAGTGGCAGTGCCCTCGGAGAGAGATATGACGATAATATCGAGGTAGAAGCAGCTAGAAAGTCTGGGGCTTTTTCATGGGAACATCCTTTGTAGGTTTGGCTTATGAGTACGCGACGCGGATCTCGGAGATAGATAAGCAGCACAGAGCACAGTGCTACGAAGCAGCAGCGCCAGTAGTAGGCAGTTGTATGTACCTTCTAGTACTTTGGCCTTGAACGGGCAAACGTTGACCTCGCAGTGCTCTGGCTGTACGCGGCGTTCCAATCCGCGTGTAACCGGTCACAGAGCTCTTATACTCTTCCTCTCTCTCCTGCATTATCCAGCTGTATATAAGTACGAAAATATTACGTGTCTGCAGGCTCTTTCTCCTCCTCCCTTCCCTCCCTTCTCTCCCTTTCTTCACTCGCGCACGAGCACACGACTAGTACTACGCGCAATTGCCAATTTCAAGCGATCGCGGTTCATTGATCTCTGCCACAGACGATGCTATATACATGCAAAGAGAGAGAGAGAGAGAGAGAGAGAGAGAGAGAGAGAGAGAGATCTATAATTAGAAATCGATCGATTATCGTCAAATTTTTCATTGGACGAGTCGACGAGCGATGCGGCGGAGTCTATATGAGCTGCTCAAAGCTACAATTATCTTACAACTTTTGCTCAAAAATCTATGTAAGATGTCAAACTACGTCACTGTACAATGAGAGAAAGATAAGACGACATTTCCAAATGTAAGTCCCCTTTTACGAGCTGTAAATCAGAGACGGAAGAAGAAGACATTATGGATCAAATGAAATGTCACAACTATTTGCAACATATTAGATTATTTTAGTATCCTGTGACTGTTAAGTAACAAATCCGTTTCCGTTTGTTTTTCTCGAATCATCTTAATGACTGACGGATCATAATATCTCCAGAAAAAGATTCTTGTGAAAAACAATCATTGAAACTTCCTAATCGTTACTTCCTCTGACTTTTTCACCTTCAACTTCCCTTGAGAACAGGTATATACAAACCTGCTGGTAAATCAAGAGCAGTAATCAAAAGTCGTTTTCTTTTATTTAAACCTTCTATCATCTGAAATACAAGTGTGATTTAAAATGGCCAAAACCTTCGTTATCATACTCATCACTCTCGCTGTTGTTGGTGTTTTCGTCAACGAAGCACACAGTCGCGGTTTATTCGGTAAATTGAACTTTTTTTACTAACAACTGAAGAAAAACTTTGATATTCACATTTGTTTTATTTCCATGCAACGGTTTTTGTGATATATTGTCTTGCAATCAATAAAGTAAACTGACCATGGTATTTTGATTTTTTTCCTATAAATTCAAAGTCCAACATTCTCGATAACCTGCATAGAAATACCAAAAAAAAACATTCTCAAATTGTTTTCCATTGATTGGTAACTCATAATTCTTTCGAAATTATTTGGTATGATCAAGAAAATTACTAAAATCGAACGTTCTTCTACCAAAATATCAGCTAACTGCATAGTTCAACATGTTTCCAGTTCTGGAATTGTTAACTTATAAGGTCAGATTATAGCATTTTTTGAATCATATGCAACAAAGCGAATCAGAACATTTTAACCTGTAATCCCAAAATTCTATTTATCTGTTTTAATTTTTCTGTCGATAAAGTATAACTTTTTCTTTTAAGCAAAGAGAACGATGAGTAGCAAGTTTTTTCTAGACTTCAAACTTAAACTCATGTAATAATGTTCTCTCGCAAATTATCCCGTTTTTCATTAATCGCGACAAAACTCTATTTTTCATTTTCATAATTTTCTTCGTGATTGTCGTTTCAGATGTGCAAATTTACTGCTATAGCTGCCCTCCTAGCAACCAAGGGAAGTGTTCCCAATTGCAGATAGGAGTTAAAGGTCATGATGTACAATGCAATTTAGGTGCTATTGGCTGCTTCACATATTGTGCTGGTCAGTACAGGCTTTTCTTCACTTTTGTATAATTCTACTGCAATTCCTAATCCTCAAAAGTTTTAAACAAAAGTTCCTGCATTCGTTTAAGTTTTTGGATATTTCATAGAATTCCTGTAGGTTGAGAACTAAAATTATCCATATTTTTCGTTTTTCATTCGTAGACCGTGGAAACTACTTACGAGGATGTACAAACACACAATCAGAATATGACGTACAACAAAGAGATAGCCATTTCCATACCTGTGAAGGCGAATACTGTAACGATATGGAATGTGCTGTTCCAATGTAAATCGTCAGAAGTTGTCGTTCGATTATGGAATTTTGACTTGTTTGTGACCAACTGCACCCAATACGTTGAATGATTACAATTATTCCATATCTATTTTTTTCTTTATCTTGGTACTAACAGAAAAAGACTACTTTTCTGTTTAATTAATAGTTTCTTAAAAAAACATGTTATTTTCTAGCAATAAAGTACTATGATTATGTGAAACGCAAAACTGTTTTTTTTGTGACTACTTTTCATTGACCCAATCGCCTAAAAAATCGAAACGTCATTTTCGATATACGACTAATGGCCTTTATAACACTACTAGCTCTGTTCTAAAGTTCAGACAACTTCATCAGCAAATGAATAAAGAGGAAATGACCATTCAAACTTTTTTCGTTCAAGTCTTGAAAAATTTTCACGAAATTGCAAAAAATGATTTTAAAACATGCTATTCAATTTTGAGGATATCATGTAATCTTCAATTTTCTTGAGAAGAGAGACTTCTCAAGCGTTCATTAGTATAAACTAAAATATAATATTGCAGAAAGTATAACAAAAGTATAGTAGAAAATTTAACACATCTCGGAGTTTTTTCACTACTACAAAATCATTAGGAGGGTATCTATTTTACATCAATTTTTTGTGCATTGTTAACATTGTGCATATATTTATTGTACATACAGATTTTTGTGCAGCGGTCCATTGTGCAGATTATAATTGTTTAGATTCATAAAAATAACAATATCTTTGTTAAGAATTATGTCATGATAATTTATTCATAATTATCAAAAAAAGTAAGTTCAAAAATCAAAAAAAAAACACTTGTATAATTAATACTCATACTTGCTTGTGTTGCTGCACTGTACCCACCCCTAGTGATTTTGTTTCTTATAAAAATATTTTACAAATTTGTATAATATCGACCTTATAAAATTCTTACAAGAAAAACTTTTTTAAAATAACAACATTATAGGAACCTTATAAAAAAAGTTTTTCGTATAAAATTTTCCAAAGAAATGTGTTTCTAAATTTTTCAGGTTTTTTGTAGTTTTTAATTTCAATTGATAACTATATTTTCAGAGTTTCCTTTTTTCTTCATTTTCAATGTTAATATTCTTTTAATACGTTTTAAAATAAGATTTTGCGAAGTATTTTATATTTAAATATGCAGTTAATTCTTTTATACTATTAATTTTTTGTTTCTTATAATATTTTGAAATTTTTTATAGAAGTTCAACTGGTTTTTATAAGAATAACTTTTTTATAAGAATTTTAGAAGGTCGACTTTAAAAAAACGGAATTCTCATAAGAAATTTCTGAATCTTATAAGAATTTTGCCATTTTTCAGAAAAACCAAAATCACTGAGGACGCAATTCAGATTTTTCATCGATTATTGCAACGATTTTCTTGTACATGAATAGCAAGTTATAATTTAAATTTGCACAAACAATTACGCACAATCGTCCGCCGCACAAAAATCTATATGTACAATAAATCTATGCATAAAAAATTTATGTACAATAGATACTTCCTAAATTATTTGACCACATCAAATATAATTTAAAAAAAAAACAATAAACGACTAGCGGAAAATACTACGTTTCAGACTGACTTTACGGTAAAATATTTTATACGTGTAAATACTATATTGTTTCCTGCTTTTTACACTCTCATCAATAACTACCCTCAAATACTTCACATGATAAGCAATAAACATTGTTAACACCTCCGAAACTTCTTTGACAGTTTTGGCAGTTTTTTAACAATTCCGAAAGTTTTCTCAAATCTTTGCCATGTATTCGATTCAAAGTGGGAACAAGCGACCCAAAAGCCCAGAAATTATGTGCGCTCGTAACCCAGAATATCGCTCGAACCGACTTTCAGCTTGTTTACGCGAGTCATAAAAGGTTCTAAAGAATCGCGAGGCGGTGCAAATTTGCTTAGCCAAGATATCTCTGGCGTCCACGTTCCAATATGCATATAATAACAACGGTGCCAAAAAGCTAGTGCATTTTTGAGCGAAGAGCGCGGAAATGAAGTGGTGCTTCGTGGTAGCTATGTGCGCCGTGATTGTCGCCTGTGTTTTCTGCGACCCCGACGATGCCAAAACTCGCCAAATCGCGGAAGTGTTCGAGGCGCGGAAGAAAAAGTTTCACAATTTTCTGATGCGTGAGTTTTTATTTGTTTTTTTGTAATTTGATTATATGAAAAATATGGTGTGGTCATCTTAGTTTTTCATAAAGAAATTCAAGAGTTAAATTTCAAAGGAAATTAGTTTTTACAGTGAAACAAAAATTTTTTTGAAACAATATTTTAACGTTGCAATTATTTTCAATTATAATGCCGATTTTGAAATTTAAAATAAATTGTCCAGTATACATTTTAATAGAAGTTTTGTAATTGTATACAATTATGAAACTTTGATATATGAAAAATATTTTGGGGTCTTCTTAGTTTTCCTTGAAGAAATTCAGAATTAAAATTCAAAAGAAATCGACTTTTACAGTTAAATCATGATTGTTTTGGAATAATATTTTAACGTTACAGTTAGATTAATTTAGAATAATGAGACTGATTCTAACATTTGGAAAAAAAGTCCAGTATATAATTCAATAGAAGTCATTTTCAGGAATATGATCCAAGGGCGTACGCAGGATTTTGATTAGGGAGGGGCAAGGTTTAAAAATGTAGTCTGACTTCACATTTTATATTTCGTCGTTAAAATTTACAGTTTATTACAAAAACTAAATCTAGATAAAAGCCAAACGACGTGGATCTTCAGCGAATCTGTTAAGAACTTTTTCTAAAATCTCTTTCTCATTTTTTAATATCTTTTTTCTGTGAACGCTTAGCATGCATAATCCTGTAAATAAACATTGTATAAATGAAGGTCTATTACAAAATCTATGGTTTAAGTCATAAAATGTTTTTTGGAAAAACAACACAACGTTTTTTAAAAAAACTGAATATCTATTTATTTATACACTTTGTGAGGTCATTAAAAAAAATTTTCAAAAGAAAATATTTATATCAGTAGTCATAATAGCCATTATGCCAAACACAATTTTCCCGACATCGTTTGCGGTGATCACGATTACTCCAGAACCGTTAACTCGATCAGCCTGAATTTTTCCAGGCTTACTAACAACAATATTTTAAAAATCCTTCGTTCACGCACAGGCTAATATTGCTGTTAGTAAGCCTGCGAAAATTCAGACTGATCAGTTCTTCGTATTCACCGCGAATTATGTCGGGAAAATTGTATTTTGGCATAATGGCTATACAGATATGAATATTTTCTTTTAAAAAAATTCCTTAACGACCTCATGAAGTATATAAATAAATATACATTCAGTTTTTTAAAAAAATTTGTGTTGTTTTTCCAAAAAAAAATCGTAAAAATGCCTTTTTTTCTCGAGCGCAAGTATATATAACCCCTTAAGCGAGTTTCCTCCATTGTTGAACGAAGCCAAGTCTTCACTCTTCTTAACATACTAAAAATTCTTTCGATCAAGGACGTAGTCAGGGTAAGGCAAGGGCAATAGACAATTTTGTACTTGAATGTCAGTAATGATAATAAAGTACCGAAACTATACGAGAACGCATAATTATCATATTTCATTGCTCAGTCGTGACTGCGGTTTAGTTTTTTCTAGGAAAACAAAATGTTTCAGTGGTGTAGGGGGGGGGGGCAACTGCCCCCCTGCCCCCCTTGCGTACGCCCTTGAATATATAACCTTCCAAAACTTTCAACTGGTAGGGAGACCTTCAATTTTATGAAGAAATTCAACAAGTGTTAATCTCTAAATATGAAATAATTTCTCAGAATGCACGTAATTTATGAATCAACCTATTGACCAGTTTTGCAAATGAAAACGACATCCACAAATTCATAAGTATTGCTTAGGTGAATTAACGAATAAGCTGGCTTAAAAAAGGAACATTTTATTTCTGAAATACAAATAAAATAATAATTTGATGTAGAGGTGTTCATTTTTTGAGGAAAAATTTTCAAATCGATTTTTTGTAAGAATGACAGTGCAATGAAGAATATTAATATTTATATAATTACTTGTGAATCATGTTTTTTTTTTTTGTAATTTATCGTTATTTTATATATTGTAATTTTATTTTGTTGTAATTTATTATAATTTTGAAATGTTATCAAAATACTTTTTTTTTGGTAACTTTTGTCATTGTTTTTTGTTTCTCGCTCAAAACCTCATAGCACGTAACTAAAAATTATTTTTTAAACTTTCGGGTTTTTCAAAACATTCTTTTCAATGTTTGAAAATGTCCAATTTTACCTTGAAAAAATTATGTTTCATTTTGGATAAAAACTATTTTCAGGAATAAACTTTGATAAACAAAACCTTCTTTCCAAAAATTAAAAAAAAAATGTACATTCATAGATTTTTTATTTGTATGGTTTACTAGTGAAAAATTATGAAAGTGCATTACAAAAAGAACTTTTCATAAAAGAGTTAGATATTTTCTATATAACTTGCCTAAATTCGATCAATTACAATGTGGAAGTAAAATACAGAAAGATTAAAGAATTCTAGAGTAGTTTTGAGAAACTTTTTATCGTATTCGAAAGTGCCTCAATAAAACATCATAAAATTTGAAGATATTTTATTTACTTTTCAAATTTCTCTATAGGAAAAAAACTCGTTACGATTATATCAAATTATTCGAAATTTCAAGTACTATGGACGAAATATTTTTAAACCTTGAACGTTTTCTTTAAAAATTTCATAATCGTTTCAAATTCAATAAAAAAATTTTTTCATTTTTTTTTTTTATGTTTCTCAAACACTTTTGAAAAATTTATCATCATTAGACGTGACTTTATATTGATTTTAGAAGTATTTGCTCAATTATAAATTACCGTTTTCAGAATAAACATCATATGCACTATACCATATAAAATTTCTTTTTACAAGTACAATTATTAAATTATCCTGCTGAAAGTTTATGTCTCAAAAAAGTATGAAACATCACTAAAATCGATCTGAGAAAACATTTTTTTAAGTTTAGAGTATTTATAAAATTCGTCTAGAAGTTATTGTCTTACTATTATAGCGTAATAGTATAATATGCAACTAGGTATACATTATTATTATTATTATTATTATTATTATTATTATTATTATTATTATTATTATTATTATTATTATTATTATTATTATTATTATTATTATTATTATTCATTATAAACGAGATATTTTATTCCAGGTTATTTTATTTTCTATTCATTACATTATACCGTTCAATATAATAGCGCCATATTCCAGAATAAATTGAAGAAGAAATTATTATTTCAAAACTTTTCTCCAAACAAAATACCATGTGAACGAATCATATAATAAGTGAAAAAATTTGATGAAACCAATTTAATCTTCAACATTTTTCACCCTATCTAATATACATCATTCCAATCATTTCCTACTCCTTGTCTATTACTGCCAATCTACTGTAAATAAAATTTAGCAACGTCAGATCTAATATAATATTTTAATTAAAATTAATAAATGTAATCAAATTTATATTGGATATCAGACTTTGACGAGGTCAAAAAAACTTATTTTCAACCACAAAATTCCCTAAAACATCCAAGCTTTCCAAGAACTCAAATATTGCTGATTAACTCATGTTGCACTTACATTCATTTTCAAATCCAACATTTGAGCATTCATGGACGATTCGAAATCTTGGCACGGGAAATCTTCGCACTATATTGAGACGTGTTTTCAGCCAGGCACTGCTGCTCCAGCACCGTTCCCGTTTACCCGTCGGTCCTCCCGTGTAATTACATATTCACTTTTATCGTTACAAGCCGACTTACAACTCGCTGTTTTGCCCCCTTCCATCCCAACCCCTCCTCCCACCCTCCCGCAGTCCTATTTTACATATCGCCATTTGCATAATTGCATTTGCATCCAGCCATTTTCCGTGTTACGTTATACCCCCAATGCATGGCCCTGTTGTCCTTGGGGAGCGCGAATTTAGACGCGTCGATACACCGAAAGCTCGCTCCCTGAAAGTGGTTAAGGACTTTCTGAAGTGGACCCTGAATTTTCCGAAGGGTGAAATTTTACAGGGTCGATGGGCGACAATACAGTTGTAGTTTGTGATTAGAGGGAGCAGGATTTTGAAAACATGAAAAGGAGTTGGTTTTATGCAGAGTCTAATTTTGGGAACTACTTGTCATTTTTTTGAATATTGCATGTGAAAGTGTAAATGAAGTGCATTTTTTAGTTTCCTGAATCTTTCGAAGATTGCACGGATTTTTCGCGATTTCCCGACATTTTCAAGATTTCTCTAAAATCCCAAAATTTCTTTGGTTGAGAGGACTTATCGGAACTACTACACGGAAAAAATTTTTTGGCAAAAATTACCAAACAATACAGGAATCGCTGGACAACGGTGAAATTTTGTCACTTTTTCCCCAAAAATATAGTAATTTTTACCACATTTTGGGTAAGAAATCCTAAAAATATGGTAAAAATTACTATATTTTTTGGGAAAAAGTGACGAAATTTCACCATTGTCCAGCGATTCCTGTATTGTTTGGTAATTTTTGCCAAAAAATTTTTTCTGGTAATTTTTGCCAAAAAATTTTTTCCGTGTAGATTTTTCGGAATTCCTGAGTTCTCTAGATTCCCAAACTTCTCAGGATTCTCAAAATTTTCGGGATTCCTGAAATTCTTGTGATTTATTCAAATTTTCCGAACTTTTCGGGGTTTCCTGAATTTTTCAAATATTCTCCGGATTTTTCGGTATTTCCCGACATTTTCGAGATTTCTCTACAATCCCGAAAGTTCTATAGTTGAGGAGTTATCGGAATTCCTAGATTCTCTTGATTCCAAAACTTCTCAAGATTTTCGAAATTTTCGGGATTCTTGAAATTCTCGTAATTACTCAAATTTTCCGAACTTTTTAAAAATTCCCTAGATTTTTCGGGATTTCTCGGTTTTTTCGGGATTTCTCGACATTTTCGGGATTTCCCGAAGAACTCCCCAGATAAAAATGAGTAGATCTTTTGATGTCTACATAAGATCTACAGAGATCCCAGATTTGGGTACATCTCCATATATCTACGTAGATCTACATCTACATAGATCTATTTGATAAATATATGGCGAGAGATGAAGGATAGAGATCTACTTGTAGATATACGTAAATCTACAAAAATCTACCAGCAGATATATGAAAATGACCAAGATCAACAAATAAATCTATAAAGATCTTCATAGATCTACCAGCAGATATATAGAAATGACCGAGATCAACAAATAGGTCTATGAAGATCTTCGTAGATCTATTAATAGATCTAAATGGAAATCAACCGAGATCTACGAAGATCTAGTAGTACATCTATAAAAATCTATGGTGATCTACGAGTAGATATACAGAGATCTACATGTAGATCTATGTAAGTCTACAGTTATCTATTACAAGATCAAATGAGATCTATAGACATCTATAGTAGATATCTAAACATCTCCTACTTATATCCATAGATCTATTGTAGATCTCCAGGTATCTGCTCATTTTTACCTGGGTCGTGGTTCATCCCGATCCCATGTAAAATTTCCCGATCCATCCCGACCCATGAAATTCTCAATCCCGCGCTCCTCTAGGTTTTCATTAGGTCACTTTATAAAAAAGTTTTTTCACTTAGAATTTTATAAGAATCAAAATCACAAGAGTAATCTACAGGTGTGGAGTAACGCGCGTCTTTTTGGCCTTCACAGTTATCGGAGGCCTCAAGGGCCTGATCATTTTCCTGCTCGTGAAAATGAAGCTCTTCCTGCTGGCCGTCCTGGTGGTCGGCCTCACTCTATTCACCGTGAAAAGCGTCGGTTCCTACCCCAACAAGGGGTATTACGACACGTATTACCCCGAGATCCATCACGACGCACCCCACGCATTCGGTACGTATGAATGAACGGGGATAAAACAGGTTATGGTAATTCCACAGCGTTTGCTTTGGCGATTTCAACTGACTTTGTCGTTGGTTTGACGGGGCGTTCTGTTGTGTTTGATCCGGATGAGTGTTTTGTACTTCGCATGCTTAACGAACATTGACTAATTAATGTTCACAGTTGTAAGTACAGAAACTTGCTCGACGGGGGTACTGTATCTTACGCTTTTCTCCTAAGATTCTAAATGGCCAGGATTTTCAGAATCCCCCGCTTGAATGTTTAGAAATATGATCATGTTGGAATCGTAAATTTTGTCGCGTAATATTCAGTTGTCAAAAAACTGAACATCGACGTTTTGAGTATGAGTTTGAATAATTAACAAAATTTACAATAGTGTACATTTTAGAAAGTAGTTTAAACAATTATTTTAGATTAGATAAGATTCACTTAAGTGAATCTTATAAAAGGTGTATGAAAAAACAATTCGTAAGTAAATAAATAAGTGAATATATTAATAATAACAATTTTTGTAAATGCGAAATTGAAATAATAAATGGATATCTTTTTGATGTCCAAACATTGTTGAAGAAACGTTAAATATAATTCATGACAAAATTATTCATCAAAAAAATAATAAGAGCAATTTTATAAATCCTATCTATTGAAATTCCTGAATCGTCAACTTTAATAGCATTATTTGATATAGTCAATGGAATTATAAAAATCATCAACACAGTACCAATAATCTGAACCTTTTTGTTTATTAAGAACAATATTCTGGTATTTCCTGATTTAAGCTATTTCAGTGGATAATTTTTTTCAATAATTTTATTATTTGTTTGAAATTCGATATTGACTTGTAATTAATAATTCTGGATCTAATTTTAAATCATTATTTTTTTGTATTCTCTACTAAGTCTTCTTTTTTCTGAAAAATTTTGTCTGTGGCCAATATTCATACATGCTTATATATATTATTTCACAATTTTTTCGATTTTTTGTACGATTTTTTGTACTCTACATCAGGCATAGGAGGATTTTGGGGGTTCAAACTTCTCCCGAAATTCGTAATAAATTGATTATTTCATGTAAACATTTTCAAAAATACCTAGATGAGATAACGAATGGTTTCATGTAAGTTTTCAAAGGTTTCATAAAATTCCTAATTTTACCGACTCAAAATTAATAATAATCTTAAATTCAGAAAAAAAATTCTTCTGAAACAAAATTCTAATCATGAATATTTAGCTGGAGAAAAATGAAAATTTGAAAAATTATTCAAA
Source organism: Platygaster orseoliae (assembly GCA_030522825.1). Classification (NCBI taxonomy): domain Eukaryota; kingdom Metazoa; phylum Arthropoda; class Insecta; order Hymenoptera; family Platygastridae; genus Platygaster; species Platygaster orseoliae. The sequence goes on from JAPYZL010144434.1 coordinate 13,530, forward strand.
TCTTGTGAATTATAGGTAAATATTTAAATCTACGAAAATACGAAAAATCTAAAAAACTAGCAACTCGCAAAAATACTGAAGAGTCTTTAACAATTCCATTAATACTAAAAAGATGCGAGAAATACTAGAAATCTACCAATATTTAAAAACTAGGCATAGATAAATTTTTCTTAGAAATAAAAAAAAAATCTCTATAGAAATCCATAAAAACACAACGAAATTGTTTGAATGGTATAAATACTAAAGAAAAAGAGAAAATTTGTATGAAAGATACTATTACTGAAACATCAATTATTTAGTAATTCAAAATCTTTGAAATTTTCAATATTACAGTATTATATTCTAGAAATCTACAGAGCGATACATATAAATACTAAAAATCTACAAAAATACCCGACTATACACTCAAAAATTCAAAAAAAAATAACATACAATACACGATTTTCAGAAATCTTTGAAATACTCAAAATCTATGTTATAATTTTCTCGAAAATCTTCAAAAACAGTGAAATATTTTAGAACCTTTATTTCTTACATCATTAAATTCTAGACAGATAAATATAGTAATTCATAATAGTATCAGAAAAATCTTCAAGCTCTATATAGTTTTATAAATGATCTGTAAAGTTGACATTTCTCGCAGAGACGACAAACATGAAATATCATTAAAATATTGTCTAAAGAATGGACGTACTTTGTGAAACTTTTTTATCATTTCAATTGACACAACCCAATCGTGAAGTACGGAAAACGCTACATCTCATCCATAAAATACGAGAAATGTTTTCCAACATCAAATATGGCATGGATTCGAACCCAGAATAAACAAGCCCTCTTCCAATTCATTGAGTATTCTACCCTTCAAAAATCCGTTTCTGTCTGAAAGGGTTTTCTCTTTTTTATGTTACGTGGAAGTTGAGTTTGAATTATTTATTACCTCTCTTTTCAATATATTCTTTTCTTAAACGTAAAGTTCTGCAAAAATGAATACCATGGATCGCGTGAAAAACGTTACCAGAAATAAAAGTTGAAATTTGAAAAAATACTGATATTGTCCTCACAATCATATTTTCTGGAAAACGTATTTAAAACCCCTAGAAAGAATTTCTATTTTATTCTAGTTTAGAAATTTATTTAAAAAATAAGATGTTTTGAAAATTGAAAACTTTAATGAAATTTTTCTGGCCTGTTTGACACTTTGCTCCGAGTTCTGAGTCTTTGAAGTTGAGCATATTTAGAGATAAAAACAATAATAATCCACCCCGTAAGCTAAGCTTGCACCCCTTGAAACTTTTGCCTCGTCCCCGACACTTCCCGCTTTTCCAAACGCTGCATGAATATCCGAACGAGCGTAAAATATCCAACAACGAGCTTAGCGTTTCTCTCCAATCAGCGTGTTTATTCGCGACGTACGATGCAGGCGCAAAAATGATGGCCGATCGAGCGGCGAAACAAGAGAAAGCACACACAGCGAACGAAGAGTGCAAACAAAGCGAGCGAAACACTTCGAATTGGGAGCAGTTGGTTGCGACTTTCTCAAATTACAAATCGTTTTTCGTGCTTTCAGATCATCCTGAACAGAATTTGTGGATCGAACCGGAAGCCGGAATTCTCGACAGAAGACGCGTTTACAAAGTGCAACGCGAAACCACGGAAAATCGATGAAATTCTTGTACTCGGAAAATAAATAATTTACGACCTGAACTTCTTTTCTTTTTAATGATTTCTGGAGTTCTAGAAAAATTCGGTTGCAAAAATCATGAAACGGAATAAATAAAACGCAATATGAAATGACGTCTTTGCACCGAAATTGCAGCATAGAAAAATTATAAATATGTGGAAATTTGGAAAATTTAGAAATTCAGATGTTTTCGTACAACTTATTAATTTCAAAATTTACATTATTGATAATATTTTAGCAGTTTTTTTTACTCCATCATAATTTCATAAATTTTTCGCACTCTAGGAACCTTGTGAATTATTAGGTATCATTTTGAAATTTCCAAGAAGACTGACATTCTGAAAATTCAGCAAATTTTGTTCAATTCGAATATTCAGGCAATTTTCAAAATTGTAGAAATGTTATTGATAAGGGAAATCCGAAAAGTCAGACATTTGAAAATTTTGAAGATTGCAAAAATTTCAATATTGAAAAAATTAACTCATGTTTATGAATATAATTCGTATTTTTCAATGATTACTAGAGTTTAGAAATTTCGTCACGTTTAGAATATTTTTCAAACGATTGGACCTTCGCAAAATTTATAAATTAATAATAGTTGGAAAATTTTACGATGTATGAAAATTTAAAGCTTTCTGAAAATTTAAGACAAAAAATGGTCGACAATATTTATTGATAAGTATAATAAAATTTAGAAATTATGAAAAAAAATGTTTTGAAATTTTCAGCAATTTCATGTAGAAAATTTCAGTTATCTAAAACATGTCATCAAAACTTGAAAAATTTGGAAATTCAGATGTGTTATTAAACTGAGTAATTTCATACATTTTTCTCACTTTACGAACCCTGTGAATTATTATAACTTCGAAATTTCCAAGAAGACTGACATTCTGAAAATTAAAATTTTTTGGAATTAAAATATTTTAGCAATTTTCAAAATTGTAAAAATATGATTGATAAGAAGGGAAATTTAAAAAGTTGCCAGACATTTAAAAATTTCGGAGATTGCAAGAATAATTATATAATATTGTAAAAAATAACTCATTTTTATGCAAATAACATATTACGCTCGTTCTCGCCAGGTAGCTACGCCAAATTTTTTTTCGAATTATCATTCTTCATTCTCGTACACCGCGTAAATATCACTCATAATCTTCTATCCACTCAAAAAACTCTGAATTTTCTATATGAATTTACAAAAATTACAAAAGGAGAAAAAAGTAGGAAAATCGTAAAAATTTAAAAATTTGGAAATTCAAATGCTTTTTGACATTTAGTCATTTCAAAAATTACGATAATTGGAACATTTTAGCAGATTTTGTTATTCCATCATAATTTCATGAATATTTCCAAGAAAACGGATATTCTGAAAATTCAATAAATTTTGTAAAATTTAAATATTCAAGCGATTTTCAAAATTACAGAAATGCGATTGATAAAGGAAGTTTAAAAAGTTGTTAGGCATTCGAAAATTTCGGAAATTACATTTTTATCATTTTTCATTCTCGTGCACTGCGTAAATATCATTCATAAAAAATTACAAAAGGAGAAAAAAGTATAAAAATCGTTAATATTTTAAAATTTGAAAAATTTTGAAATTCAGACGCTTTTTGACATTTAGTGATTTCAAAAATTACGTTACTTGGAACATTTTAGCAGACTTTGTTATTCCATTATAATTTCATGAATATATCCAAGAAAACTGACATTCTGAAAGTTCAATAAATTTTGTAAAATTTTAATATTTAAGCGATTCTCAAAATTAAAGAAATGTGACTGATAAAGGAAATTCAAAAAGTTCTCAGATATTTGAAAGTTTCGGAAATTGCATTTTTATCATTCTTCATTCTCGTGCACGGCGTAAATATCATTCATAATCTTTTATTCACTCGAAAAATTCTGAGTCTTCTATATGGATTTACAAAAATTACAAAATGAGAAAAAATTAGAAAAATCGTTTATATTTTAAAAATTGAAAAATTTTGAAATTCAAATGTTATTTGACATTTAGTGATTTCAAAAATTACGTTACTTGGAACATTTTAGCTGATTTTGTTATTCCATAATAATTTCATGAATATTTCTGAGAAGACTGACATTCTGAAAATTCACTAAAATTTGAATTTGGAATTCAAATATTTAAGCAATTTAAAAAATTGTAAAAATCTGATTGATAAGGGAAATTCAAAAAGTTGCCAGACATTTAAAAATTTCGGAGATTGCAAGAATTTCAATATTGTAAAAATGACTCATTTTCATGCAAATCAGATACCAAATTTTTTCTCGAATTACCATTTTAAATTCTCGTGCACCACGTAAATGTCATTCATAATCTTCAATGTTATCTATAATAAAATTCAGAAATCTCGTCACATTTGGAATATTTTTCAAATAATAGGACTTTTGCAAAATTTATTAATTATCAATAGTTCAAAAATACTTGGAGTTGGAAAATTTGAAGATGTATGAAAATGTCAAGCGTTCTGAAAATTTTTCCATAACCTACAATAACAACAAAATTCAATACGTGATCCAATTTTTATTTCATAATGAATGCAAAAATATGTATAATAGCACTTACAAGTAAAGATCAAAGTCAATACGTGAGGCACTGTAAAATTGATCCTGGCCCTGTTTTCGGGCCCAAGCGCCTTTTTTGAAGTAACCTTCTTCGGCCCAAGCATTCATTTGCTCGGAAGTATGTGGACCATGGATTTCAGCTTTTTCTTCTTGGGACCATTTCAATTCCCACAACACGGTTTCTGCTTTTTCATCGTTTGACACTTCTGGTTTTGAGGTTCCAGCTTCTGGAAAATGTCCAATAAATAGTGTTGAAAAATATTCTAAACATTTGTTTACTTTATATCGGAATATGAATTAATACAGAATAAATTGTTACTATTACCTCTCATAGAATAATAAAAATATTAAAATGTTTAAAACGAAGGCTAAGGTCGATGACACGCGATACTTTTTATTTCGAATTTTTTTTTTCATGCCCTTTTCTTCTCTGCATACGAAAGTTGTGAAATCATCGAAAAAAGGCTAATACGAAAAGGAATAATGCTTAATTTGACAATGCATTTG
>JAPYZL010144437.1:0-19309 GCA_030522825.1 Platygaster orseoliae
TCATTTTTTCGTTACTGCGAAACTGATTACGAAAGAATACTTACTTGTTCCATGCGGCGATGCGTACAGCGATCCAGCAATAAAACACAGTAAAAAAGCGAACAACACGAGAAAACGCATATTGAAAAGCTGATGTTAACTGAACAGACATCCAAAACGTAGTGAGAATTTTTGAAGCGTATCTGTCTTTTATACAGCCCGAAAGTTGCGCCTTATCAGTAATGAATCACCTCACTACGCAATACACATTGAGCAACAAGACTAAAATTTCGAATGTATGCTGACTATCAGCGCTATTTAGGTAATGATACGTTTTTCCCGAAAACTATCATTACTTTTCAGTTAAGATTAAGCAAATCAGTCGCACGTAACTGTTTTGTGATGAATTTTTTCCGTTGACTTATCGCGAAAGTCATGCTGTTTTGACGATTGAATGGAAGAACATTTTTATTCTGATTTTTACTTCTTAAGAATTTCATTTTTCATGTCAATGCACTGTACGAACTATTTTATGAAGTTTAATCATTTCATTGGATGTTTTCAATTTAACTTCTCTTATTCCAAACATTTTATATTAAATGTTTGGGTTAATTTTATACACAAGCTTTGAAGATTCGAAAAATTTTCGTATTTCGATAGCATGTATACTACCACTAAATCTCTACATCCTTATTTCTAATTTTGCGACTTTTATGGCAATATCACCTTTCCATATGTTTTTTTTTTCTTTTTTTTTTTTTTGTAAATAATTGAAAATCAATCTTCTTACCATTTCTCTGCATAATTGCCTAGAAAATTTGTGTATATACATTTGGATGGTCCTTATTTGAGCAACGTTGGAATATGTTACGGTACCGGTCGGAAAATTAGTCAAGGTATTAGAAAAAATGTTTTCTCAAAATTTGAGCTAATTCGGACTATTTTAACACGTGCCTCTAGAGCACTAAAATTCTAAATAGGAAAGACATGTATTTTATCATCCAAAGTAGGATAGATTTTTTGTAGCCCACATGAATTAGTTTAAAAAACTGCAGCTTTGCTTTTATTGTTGTACATGATATCGGATTTGTAACTTTTTTAGACAATTCCGAAAATTCTTTCCCTTCTTTCAAGCCGAGTGAATATGGCTCTGTCACGCAATATCCCTAAGTCGGCTGTAATACCGTGGAAAAGAGAGGAATCAACAAGAGAAAGTTGATTTCGAAGGATTTTAATGCTCCAAATCTAAATATGCAATTAACAGTTTTTATGAAAAATTTGTTCTGCACAATTGTTTTGAAGGTACCCCCCATCCCCCCCCCACCATTCACGGTATCGAAAAATTTATTTTTTTTATTGTCTTAATAAATTGTTTATCTCGTTAGGAATGTTCCCTGAAAATTTCGAGTCGAAATTCGAAATACTCTCAAAGTTCTAGCTGTGGAGTTGAGTTGGTTTCATATACGAAACATTGCTTCACAAAACTTTGAATGCATTTTTCTCGAAACAGTGTTTTTACGTTTGGCGGGCATTTTAACTCAAAAACTATTCAACAAAGTGATTTAAAATTTTACTATGTTGTTAAATACATTAATAGCTATAACTTAGACTATTATGAATAAGATTCAAGAACGTTTACTATAATTGAAAACACATTTTTTTACACTATTTTAATACGACATACATGTCCTTTTCGTAGTTTTTTAGGTTTCTGAGTAATGATTTAGCATTGTTTTTGAAAAATTCTTTCGTATAAACAATTGTTTGAAACATTTTTTCATAATTGTTATTTTACGACTAATATGTGTTTTTCGAAGTTTTTTGGGCTGCTGAGTTGGTGTGGGATATTGCTTTTGTAAAATTCGTTTATGAAAACACTTTATTTAAACCAAAATCGAAATATTTTCTTTCTTAAGACATAAGTTATCTTCATGTTCTTTTAGGCTGCTGAGTGAGGATTCGACACTGTCTTTGTCAAATTCTTTTGTTTGAACAAATTAATAAAACAAATTTTTATACAATTCCTTTTCTTTAACACATGTCGTTTTCATGGTTTTTTAGTATGCTGAGTGAGGATTTGACTTTGTATATTATGTACAATTCTTTTGTTTGAACTATTTGTTGAAATATATCATTTCAAAAGTTCGATTCTATAATATATGTCACGTCCCGAGTGACATGACAGCCTCTTTCTTGGCTAACGCGTGCGGAGGCAGCCGCGCGGGGTTTTTAGCCGGCCTCAATATCGCCTTACGCGTGCGGCAGCGGCCGCGCGGGGTTTTAAGCGTTTTCATTCAGCTTTACCACTCGCCATACGTTTGCGACATGAATAGATAGGCACAAAATTGTTGAAGATGCAGAAAAAAAGCATATTCCACTATTCCATCATTACAAAACGATTTCTAATTTAATTGCATTGTAATAACGATATCGTTCGCATTTTCCAATGACAGGTTTTCAGACGTTTTTTTGATTTTGAAGACAAATTTTTAAGAATGAAAAAAGAAATGAAATCCCTTTAAGCCTCCCACCCCCACCACCTATTAATGTTTTTCGTAGACAATGTGTAATTTTACAAAATTCAAAGTTTGTCAGTTAATCCTCAACAATGATATTTTTCAGCTAGGTATTTTCAGCCAATAACTACGATTGATAAACAGTGTCAATCTTTCCTTGCATATTACTTCTGCACTCATTTCAATGCTTTCGTATCTTATTATTTTCATTACATTGTTTAATGATTATTTTTTGACACTAGCTTTCATACATTGGCGATGTTCGGTGAGTGGGTGGGGCTGGGGGGGGGTGGAAGGGGTAGGCGATTTTTTCGGAAGAAGGGAGAAGGGGTTTTCATATACATCAATTGTCGAAAACTGAGTTCGATCAATGTCATGACAGAATGACTGTTTCCATATATGTGATGGTAATATTTTGGATTTCCAAACTTAGTAGGAATTTCATACTTTTTAGTAAATTACATTCAAGAGATTCAAAAGTCCTTTAGTTTTAAATGTTTTAATAATAAAAATAATAAAATTTAATGGTTAAAAAAACCCAAGTCATCAGCACCTGGTATGATTTTTCATAGGATATTCGATAAAACATAATAATAATGACATTAATTGGAATAATGTTCGTGTTTTTCACATAAAGAATTATTATTTTAAACAGAAAATTGCGGAAACAGTTCATTTCAAAAACTCATAGAAACTAAAAGGACACTTGGGTTTTTTATCCCGGCTACTATTTTAACATGTTTCTCTAATTTTACATTCGTGACATCGAGGAAAAATGGAGGAAAACTGGGGTTGGACGTAGCGAATTTGTCAAACCATCTCAGTAAGCCGCGATGGGAAAAAAATGTGACTGAACTGTAAATTGTGCGTGGGAAGAATCGCTCCCCGGGCGGTCGTGTGGCATTCTTTCAAGCGAAAGACACGCGGGGTCGTCGTGAAGTCGAGGATTTAAATGCGTAGTCGAGCGTACGTATTCGCAAGGAAAAACCCTTACGAGGAGGGTCAAATCCGCCAGAAATTCGTGAGGTTATGTCAGACTATCACTCCCTGGTGAATATGAAGAAAGAACTTTTCCGACCCTCGACAACTAGGGAAACCCTTCAATCGGAGAACATCCAAGTTAAAGTCAAAGAAAACTCGTTGATATTGGACACATAAAAAGCGGTCAAACTGGTAGAAATTTTAGTTTGAAAATAAATTTTTATTTAGATTTAAAATTATTATTATTATTTAAAATTTTATTATATATTATTATATAAAATCATTATTATAAATAATAGTATAATATATTTCAGCTCTATTCCTGAAGATGGATAAAAAAAAGTGAACAAAACCTAATTTGAAAATCTAACAAATAAAGAAAAACAAACAATGTGAACTCCTAACCTACAAATCTTAAATTATCATTCAACTTGTGTGAACACAGATATGTTGCAATTACAACTGAAACAATGCTATAATGTTTTTGAATTGATCATTTGAATTATGATTATTTAGATAAATAACTAATATTTCGAATTGTTGAAGTGGCGAGTTCGAAAATAAGACGATTTTTGGAAGATTGACAATTTTTTAAAGAAGTATGTGATTATCACATTGCAGTCAACATACATAAGTCAGAAACTATAATGCGAATCTTACTACTAATATAGTTGTGGCAACCATCAGTTTTCATTGTCTGCATAAATGTAGTACATTTAGAGCAACTTGAAATTAAAATATTCGTTTGTTGTATTTGAATTCAATCCAAATAAAATCGGAAAATGAGTATAGAATAATGAAAATACAGACAAATCGTATATGAAAAGCTTCGATCTGGCAATCATATTGGAAATGCTGGAAATGGCAAATATTAAGAAATAGCTCGGTGGTATTTCCGTGTTTGTCGACAGAAACGAGCCATTCGTCTTAGCGGTGCGGTGGAATGAGGTACTGTCTATGCACGGCACGTTACCCTCAACCGCCTACTCGATAAATAATATCTCGACGTTATTCCGTTTCTTCTATCGCTTCAACTCCACTGCTTCCCTTTTTCCGATTTTCTCCGATTTTCATGATAATTTCTCGCCACCTTTTTATACATCTCTTTATTACACCGTGCAACAAATTGTAATTACGAAATTATACACAGATAAGAAAGGATTTGATGTATCAGCAGAAATATGTGCTGTTTCAACACAACTTGACAAAAATTTTTTCTTGCATCAGCAGCTTATTTTCATGTTGCATCAATCATTTTTTTTATTTGTTAACAAAGCACAATCATTATGGATAAAATTCAATTGAAGGAATCGTATTCTGGTAGCAAATAAAATTTGTTGAGGCAACAAAAAAATTAGCTACTGCTGCAATAAAAGTTTGTTATATCAAGTTGTGTTGAAACAGCACATTTTTTTGCTGATACAGCAAATCTTTTTTTTCGTGTACGCAAACTGACAATAAATAAAAAGATGTTCACTTTTCGTAAATCATGTAATCAAGATTCAAAAAACGTGCGGGGGGGGGAGGATCTTCATTGTCATGTTTTTCCGAAATATTCATAATATTACTTTTTTTTATGCAAATCTTATAAATTCGAGAACTGTTTAAAAAATTCAAATAAATTTAACGCGTTTTATTAAAACATGGATGATTTTGAATGCATTGTATAATCTTCAAAATTCCCAAAAATCTCGAAATATGAAAAAACATCGAAACTATTTTTGAAAGTCAATACAGTTCTGTAAAATGTGGAAAATCGATAAAACTTCAGTTAATATTTATTGTTTTTAAATATTGTTTTTATCATTATTTTCCTTCAAAATATGCATAATTTATTATAATGTATTTCTCATTTTTCAATGAAAATAAAAAAAAAACCTAAAGTGTATTAAAAAAATACAAATAATTTCAACAGATTGAATAAATTGTCATATAATTTGTGAGTTTTCAATATTTTGTATAGTTTCAATATTTGAAAAATTTTTGCCAACAAAAAAAATTAACGGGATTCGGATATTGTCTACAGTTCTTACGAATTCATAAAATTTGTAGATTTTCAGAAAATCTTCAAAAATTTCGTGGATTGCGTTCATTACCGTGTTTTTTCTCCTTACATATTTTGATAAAAATATAACTAACTTAAAGAGTATTCAAAAAGCATGTAAAATCTTTATAAGTTCGACAAATTTTTATAATTTTATATAACGTTATAAATTTCTGACTTAGAAAATTTGTACAGTCCAAACAATTTCAAAAATGTGAAGAAATAACGCTACAGAATTCAAGAAATTGGTAGAGTTTCAGGAAATGTTCATAAATTTTGTATATTGTAGCAAATTTACAAAATTTCTTCGAACTGCAAAAACTGTGTTACATCACTAATAATTAAATAATTACAATTAATTATTGTAAAATTTCTTAATAACAAAGTATTGTAAAATGTATTCCATTAAAAAAAAACAGTATTGTGTTGTATTACTATATATAAATATGTATTAAGAAACCAAAATAATTATCATCGACTACGAATCATTTTTCCTTTTTTATTAAATGATTAGAATTCTCAATGTTTTATCATAATAATTTGGAAACGATGTCAACATTCTTTTTTATATTTAACGATTGGGATTCCCAATGTTTCATCAGAATAATTTAGAAACGAAAAACCATTTCCTTTCATGCCTTATAATTTTCATTCTTGAAATAATTTGTTGTTAAATGATTTGTTGCTTGCGATACGAGCTTCAACAATTGGGTAGAAAGGCATTGTTTGCCAAATAAAAATAAGAGCTAATGAAATGTTTCCATTTATGCCAGAAGAGCATCACGATTTTTACAATGCATTATAATAAATCACTTTTGTCACCATACGAGTCCTAGTTTTTTCAGTGTACATTTTTTATAATTCAGCAACTTATTAAACTTTATGAATAATAACTGAGCATCCTTATTGACAGCTGATTTAAAATTATACGATAAATCAATCAAAAAAAGTATAATCATAGAACTACTTACCGTATAGGATTATTAACTAAATAATTTTTTTACTACTAGAATTACATAAAAATGTTTGTTAATTGCTTGTTGCATTCAAAATATACGATTGGTAGCACACTTAATGATTCTTTATTATGTGAAGATAAAAAACTTGTAGGTTAGCCGGTTTTGAATTACCAGACCCTTGGGGTTAGCCGGTTCACAACTTAGGGAGCTTATATTTACTTATGTAGACAAGATTTTTACTTGAAACTTCAGAGATATGTCATTTTGTTCCTGAAATTCATAAATGTATCATCAATTATTAAAAAACAATTACAGTTGTCAAATGAGAACGTTTCTTTGTCACCCTGTAAAAAATCAATATTATGAGTTAGCCGGTTTTGAATTATAACCCCTCAAATTGAGATTCATTATTACTTGAGGAAACAATTCTTGATTCAAGACCATTCCTATTAATTTACGATGTACTAGCTTAAAAACAAATGGAGTAAATTTAAGACAATTATTGAATTCCAAATCATACCTTAACTTTGTTGCATCTTAAAATGAGATCGACTTTTTAGAATTTATGTCTGTCCGGAGATGACCATTTTTTCTTTGTCCGATCATACTCTACAGAGAACTGTCAAATTGAAAGATAAGAAATACTGCGTATTTCAGTAAAAACAAATAGTTTTTTCTTACCTAGTCGCGGTCACTCATTTTAGCTAAAAGGGGTGTTTTCGACCGAGGCGAAGTCGAGGCTCGAAATCTTTTTTGCTAAAATTAGCGATCTAACATGGTGCGAAGGTAGTTTTATCCAATTATAGGCTCAAAGTCCGTCCAAAAATGTCAGACTTTGAGGTTAGAAGTGAATAAAATATAGGAATTTTGTCCGCTTAGACAAAATATCTTTCGCGACTAGTGAAGAAGTATATTATTTCTCTCTCGCGCTCAAACGATCTTTTCTATAAGTTATAAAAACACAAATAAACTATTTTTCCATTTCTAACTTTCATATCTATAAAAACAGACGAATCCATCTAAACTTATGAATATTTACCTATAAAACTTGCTGAGCCATGTTTTTGTATCGAGCTGGAACAAAATCGTCGCACAATCGTAAAATCGTCATAGGACACATCCCTCATGTAAGATTACCAGACGATTCCCGACGGAACGATCGTTGAGAGTTTGATCGTCCATTTCCACCTATCACTCTGCAAACGGACTGACACATGATAGGATTCCATGTTCCGAGGAGTATCAAGCCAGTACAGAGCAGGAGGTCGTCGTGAATCATCTCGGGAAAAAACTGAGAAATGGGAATAAAGCTCGAATCACAGAGACCCAATAAAAAGAAAATGTACTTCTCGACGAAAAAATTTATTTAAAAAAAACTTTTTGAAACTAGTTCTAGCAAAGTTGGAAGAGAAGATGACATTTTCAAGGTTGGAGAGTGATTCGGAAAATTGTTATGCATCAAGTTGTCATTTGTTTAAGAATTTTTCATATGGCTATTGTTAATGTTCTTGAAAAGTTACATCCTGTTACTTCATCGTTACAAGTTTTGACGATTTAGTCAATTCAGACAATTAGAGCACTTATAAGCAATTCATAAGGTTTTGATTACAACCAACAGTTCATGACAGATTGTCTAACCCCTTCAAAACTGTTAAAACTGCAAAACAAGACACTCAAAATCATCTAAACAATTTTTAAATGTAATACCTACATTATTCAATAACGAGTAACTTCCGATTCCTGAAAATATTGAACCAGTGGTCAACATTGAAACCATTTTGCAAATATAAGAGTTTGAAGTTATGACGTTGCGAAGATATAACTTGGAAGCATTAGAAAAACGATTAGATGTGTTGTTGAGGGAGGGGGAGCGACGTCGGGAAGGGAATAAAATTCCGTGTGTGAAGGGTGTGCGGTGACAAAAATAGCGTATGATTGAGTGATCGCCGCGAGGGATTTTCCAGCAACGAAGTAAAATGTGGGCTAAGAAATGGAAGTTAAGATGATGGTAGGTGTACAGTGGGATAGCTGAGGGAGGGTGAATGACATTTAGTGAAGACGCCTTACGGCAGGATGCTGGCGAACAATGGAAAGGATTTTGTGGCAGATCGTGAATAGATATTTATTACTTTTGTATATTCTATTACAAACCTAAAACGGTAAGTTCATGTACTTCTCTTATCATCCACAGACTTAATCCACTAGATGAAACTTAAATGACGCAGCATGATATGATGCCATTCTTATCTTCAAACTCTCCTATTCATGTCCTCGATTTCAACTACACTAGATCCACATAATTTTCTGAAAACAACAAATCATTTAGTTTTCAACTTTCATTCGAATCTGTTTTTCGAAGTGTATTATCTATTTTGTCAGACATATGCTCTGAATGGGTGTACAGGGTTCCGACAACAACGTGCAATGTTCAAAGGAACAATGATCACTTGATCTCGCGAGTGTCCTGAAAGGCAACAGCCGATTTTCGGATATTCCCGGGTGTTAGTGCGAGGCGTGTTACATGAAAGTCCCGAACAAAGCAGCAATCAATAAAGACCAAGTTAGAAGCCGTTCGTCAGATTCTTTCAATCAAATAAGGAACATCAAAGCAGCCGGAAAGACGAAGGAAAGGCGGAAGAACGGGCTCCAGGTCGAGGATATTGAGAAGAACAAGGAACAGACGACAAGTGGAACTCTCGGCATTCCTAAGGAGTAACATGGCCGAAGAAATTAGCTTCTACCCTTAGAATTCGGGGCCTGAGTCCAATGAAAATACCCATTCGCTCGTTTTCATCTTTCTCCAATAGCTTCATAGTGTTCCACGAGTATAATGCGTTGATTCTGTGATTTTTTTCATTGCATTTCGAATTGGAATTCAAATATCATCCTGAATTCAGTCTATGTTCACAATTAATTAAGGAAATCCTATACATTATATTCCTTCCACGAACTCAACTCAGCCACTCATAGATTCTTCATTCATATAATGCCGTTTTTCAAATGTTTACTTAAAACATTCCGTCTCAATTTTTCTTTCTGTCCACGGTTGCTAACTTCTTGAAATTAATTTTAATCATATCAAACGAGTAAATAATTTATAAGCATGTTGAAGTATTTTATTCAATTCAAGGAAAACATTCATATCGTACGGGAATCTGCTCCAATAATATGTTATGTTAAAGCAATTAGAATGAAAAACCCTCGGTCTGTTGAATTTTATGTAGCACGTTAATGATGCTGTAAGCGCCTTGACTTATCTGTTTTTTTACAAAGATAGAAGCTGTATTTGCGTGTAATATGTGGTGCGTGACGCCATGACTTATTTATCTTTGCTGCAGGCTTTGTTTTCCGTGTCTCGTCATTTATGTATGGAAGCCAGTTTGAGTCAAGTCCAATTTTACCGAGATTCGCCAATGCTCTTCAATTAATTTCGGATGTTGAAATGATGATAAAATGCAATTTTGTTTAAAAAATTTTACGATGGACTATATTCTCTTTGAATTGTATAATACTTTATATTTCCCTTTATCAAAGGATTTTTTTTACCGTTTACTGAAACGATCTAAGAATTTTCAGAGTTGATTCGTTGAAATCCTTATTTTGACTGATTAATTCGTTTGAGAATTTCTCGAGGTATTTATAAAGTACTTGAAAATTGAAGAAAAAGTTGGGTTCTAATTAAGTGTAGGAACACGGTTTTTTAAAGAATGACTGTAAAAAAAAAAAGAAATGCACGAGCGTATTTACATTCAAGACATTTATTTAAAAATATAGTGCAACTCTATATTATACAGCAGGACTTAAAATAGTGGTCAAATATAATAAAAATGGGAAATCCCCAATTTAGTTTGATTAGTCGTCAATTTTGAAAAGATTAAAATTTTTATGTTCATGCACCTTCTTATACAACTTAGATACAATTTGTGTTCACGTGAAAAAATTTTTATAACGAATAATTAACAGTTAGTAACTTATTCTGAAGTTGAACTCAAAAAGTGTAATTAAGTATTAACATATCTGAAATTAAATATTATGTGAGCTTTCGAAATTTTTTCAATCTCTCAAAAGTAATTGGAATTCCAAAAATTTTAGATATCACTGGAAAACCTCGAAAGTCAAAAAAAATTCCAATTATTGATAATTTAGAAAATGAAAACTTTGAGATAATGAATTATATAATTCCAGATAATCCTGAATTTTCGTATAAGTGAATATAAAATTGGTGATCAAAGAAAATTCAATATTCTTTA
Source organism: Platygaster orseoliae (assembly GCA_030522825.1). NCBI lineage: Eukaryota > Metazoa > Arthropoda > Insecta > Hymenoptera > Platygastridae > Platygaster > Platygaster orseoliae. The sequence continues at coordinate 10,730 of JAPYZL010144437.1, forward strand.
TTTTTTATTCCCTGTTAAATTATTGAGATTTGAGTAGACCTTAAAGTCACAGAAAAGGACACTACGTAATTAGACAATTTTGAGTCTTAGCATTTTCAAAATTAAAAACTTATGGAAAATAAAAAATTTTTAAATGTGAAAAGAAGATTAAAAAGAAAAACCAATTAAAAAATTATATTTCATTCGAAATAAAAAAGTCAATATTATTATATTTCGATAATTTTTTGTAACTAAGATAATCACATTTTATAATTGTTCTTCCGTATTTTGATAACTTTGAAGAATTCAAATATTTCGAGGTTGAGAAGGTTAAAATAAAAACTTTGAAATTCTTTATTTTGTAATTTTAAAAATTCCTGCTTTCAATTAGATTTGTTAGAATATAGAAATCTCAATAATTAATCAAAGTAATAAAATAATAATCATACTATAATTATAATAAAAATAATAATTTTTAACTATGCAAAAATGCGTATGCTTTCAATTTGTTTTATGGGAATATAGAAATCTCAATAATTAATTAAAATAATAAAATAATAATCATAATATAATTATAATAAAAATAATAATTTTTAACTATGCGAAAATGCGTATACTGAAATTTTTGACGTACAGAATTCATAATTTATCACAATAAATCTGCGTTGATTTGCTTCACAAAAAATTTTCTGAATTCTATGGAATCAAAGGATTTAAGAGAAAAAATTAAAATACAGAAATCATAAAAATTCCGCGAAATTTCTCTGATCTCTATTTGTTACTTAATCCTCAAGTTAATTAGCATTCATAAGAATTTTTTGATTCTAAGAATCATTATCAATAAACCTGTTAAAGATGAAATTCTCAGCAATTTGAGTCATTCTCTCAAATTCAAGGTCATCACCGCAAATTCTCGAAAATAGCAAACATTTTCAGAATACTGAATTTCCACGTATTTCTGACCATTTTTTTCAATCCGTAAAATGGACCATAAAGTTTTTTTTAAACAAACACATTTATTTCATGGGTGATGATGTTGAAAATTTGAGTCTAGGTATATTATATATATATATATATATATATATATATAATACAGTAAAGTATTCAAAATACATCTGTATAATATTTATACGTATACAATAAAATACACATACAGTAAACACATGAATACAGTCAATGAATAGAAACACTAAACATGTACACACTTAGGTTTATATTTAGATATACAATGAATGTATAATCATGCATTAAAATAAATTAACAGTAGAACAAAACGCATTTTTTATAAAAAAATAAGCAAATTACAAGCAAAAATACAAAAATACAGTAAAATGGTCAATCATCAAAAGAGAACGTTTTCAGGTCGCGTAGTAAACGGGGGGTGTCTGGATGCTGCGGCATCGATCCGATACATCACTGGGGTATTTACATCCCCATCTCTGTATTTCACCCCCCGTCCTCCCGCGCCCTTTATTTTCCGTCTCCGTTGGTCACCCCCATTTTCCCGATATCTCTTTCCTTTATCTTTTCTCCCTTTGCTACCAGCAACCGTGGACTTTCCCACTCTTTTGCCTAGCTTGCCGCCACTTTTTCCTTGCGCGACTGCGCACCCTGACCCTTTTTTCCAACCCCCCCCCCCCAAACGGCCATTGTCTACGCGTTAAATTTCTATCCTTTTTGCGATTTCTTCCGTTTTTTCTATCGTTATTTCTCCCGACGTTGAATTGATTTCCGCGAGACTTATTCAAGCTCAAAGAAGTTGCAATCTCGGACGAAAGTTATTTCAAGAAAAAATTTTGGAGATGAAGCAAAGGGACATGCAAATTTTTGGATAAAACAATTTTTCCAGGTTTCCCTTTCCCTACTACTCATCCCTGCTTATACATTTAAATGCAATCTTTGAATCTAACCATCATTTTTACAGATCATCGTGATTCATAAATCACCATATTTAGATGATATCTTCACGATTCACATAAATTCGTAGATGAATCATCTGAGATTCTGGGTGAAAAATTTTCTACGAGAAACCATAAAGATCAGACCCAAGTTTCCAGTGGTTTCCCCATCTTAATTGATTCACATCCGTATCAGCCGTAATAGCGCATGATTTTATTCAGTGATGGAATGAAAAACATATGTATGAATATCACATGAATATCAAATGCATCCAACGCATGAAATAATGCCGTTTCCATTCTGATTAACGTTCCTTGCGAGTAGTAAAATCTAACCGATGTTAATGACCCTGATAAAACATCGGCATGCCAAATTTTTCAAGGGTAAATCCTCAAATTGTTTCAAATTTTATGATAATTTCTGTGTAACTACACGAAAAAAAAGCGTTTGCTCGTTTTCTTTTTCGTCCCAACAAATATTTTTTGCTGCCAGAGCTGAATCATTATGAATAACATTACGTTGCAAAATAATTGAGCTTTGGTAGCAAACAAGATTTGTTGGGTTAACAAAAAAACAAGGTCTGCTGTAGAAAAAAATTTGTGTGTCAAGTTGTGTCAAAACAGCACATTTTTTTGCAACTACAGCCTACATTTAATTAAATTTATTCAAATTTATATGGTGTCGTTAAAAAATACAGAATAATGTTAATTCGTATAGGAATACAAAAAAGTTTTTACTAATTATTTAAAAATCAATTATTTCGAGTTTTATGTAGCATGAATGTTTAATGCCAATTTTTTTCATCGAATCAAATCGAATAAATTTAATTCATCTAATAAAAATCGTATGTGCATCATTACTATGTTATGTCTAAGCAGTGATACGTATATTTTCGTATTAGATTGTAAAGTTCAAACTCAAATTTTTCTTTTACGACTTTCCTTAATTATATCAATTGAGAGACTTTTTCCACTTAAATTTTCAAGTCAGAAATTTTTTTCGTTTGATTTATTAGTCCTTCAAGTAAAAATGTGTTGTTTTTGAAAGATCTACGAGTTTCGCAGTTATATTTCAATCAGAAACTTTGAAACGATAAAAAACAATTATTTTGTTTCAATTTTTAACTTTTTAAGAATGCATCAGTTAATATTATTTATTAATGCAGATTTACTATTAATCCTAAACACAACAAAAATTGACAGTTTTGAAAATTTCGAGATCAAAATCTTTTTCGATTCAAAATTTTTCATTAGTTTGTTTCTCAATTTTTGAATTTAAAAAACTGAACTATTGTAAAAAGAAGAAAAAATTTCTTCATTAATGAAAACAAATACATTGAAATACAGTTTTTTTAGTTTTCAATGTCAAACACTGACTATTTTTTATTTTCCTCGTCTAAAATACCAAAATGTTTATTTCCTGAACTATATCAGTTTTCTAAATTTTTTTATTTGTTGACTTTTTTTTGACTTTTATTTTTAAGTGATTTCAAATATAAATAATTATAAAAATAAGACAGATCTGAAACTTTAAATAATTGCTTCTTAAAACGTCGTCCATATTTTTATTAAAAAATCTTAGTGACGATTTATTTACTCAAACATTCACCTTTAAAATATGCTTGATATTTAATCGCTTGATCAAAAATTTTATATTTTTCAACTATTCGAACTTTTTGGGATTAAATTTTGAATCCAGTAATTGTAGGATTTCAAATTCTCTTTATCGCAATTATACCTGTTCAAAAATACAGTGAGTTACAGTAAATTGCTGTAAATACAGTAGATAGTACTCGATAAATCGATAGATTTTTCTCTAATTATAAATAAGCACGACTTAAATGTAACGCAAATTCTGTTTGTTTTGCGTCATCAAAGATGTGTTTAAACTTTCTAAGAATACATTAGTTGATTCTATTTATTTATTCGGATTTATCATAAATCCTAGCAACAACAAAAATAGGTAGTGTTTAAAATTCCTCATCCAAAATTTCGAGATTCAATTTTTTTGAATTCAAAATTTTTCATTCGTTTATTTCTGGATTTTTAAATTCAAAATACTGAACTACTGTATAAAAGAAATAAAAATTTCTTTATTCATGAAAACAAATACATAGAAATACAGTCAATTTAATTCTCAGTGGCAAACACTTACTGTTTCTGAATTTCCTCATCCACAATACCAAAATTTTCATTTATTATTTGGTCTCTCTTTTCCACTTTTATTTTTTAGCAAATTCGATAAAATAATCGTTATAAAAAATTATACAGATCTGAAACATGAAGCAATTCATTTTTCAAAAGTCGTCCATATTTATAATGAAAAATCTCAGTGACAATTTATTTTTCCAAACCTTTTAAGAATGCTTGATATTTAATCGTTAGGTTTTAAATAAAATTTTATATTCTTCAACTATTCGAACATTTTGTGATCAAATTTTGAATCCAGTAATTGTAGGATTTCAAATTCTCTTTGTTGCAAATACCTTTTCAATAATGCAGTGAGTTGCAGTAAATTGCTGTAAATGCAGTAAATAGTAATTGATAAATCGATTGATTCTTGCATTTTGTGAGTGAAATTCTGTTTGTTTTGCATCATGAAAGATTTGTTTAAATTTCACTGACTTTTCGTTGTGATACGCAAAAAAGTTCAAACTGGTAGAAAACCAGGTATAAAAAAGTCTCAGTATGTGGCGAGGTCTAAAATGTGTTCTCATGTCACGCTGAAACATCCCTCTGACTCTGACACAATTATAAGAACGAGAATGAGCTTCGTGCGCCGAGTAACTTTCCAGATGGATACATTTTTCGCGGTCTGGCGGGGAATCGGAGTTACTTCGCGACAAAGCTGCGGTATCAAGGGGCGGACGGCCGTTACACGATAAAAGAAGCAACTCGTTCTCAAACTGAGCAGACAGAACTCGAGAAAGATGGCTACTTTTTCGCAAAAGAAAAAGTGCATGCACTTGCGAATTTTTTCCGAACATCTGCTGGAAGTGATACAAGACATGGATCTCAGCGAACGTTGACGAGCATGATACAGATGTTTCGTGTCATGAAGTTTTCGGAATTCCCTAACTTTTTTAGTGAAAAAAAGAAAGAAAAATTTGAAGATTTCGTTTAAAATTAGAAATATTCCTAACGTTACTTTTGTTCATTAAAAATCTTTCGCCGATTGAATTATGTTCTCGTGAATCACGTGCAGAACGTACAGATATCATCCGTTCGAGTCTGGAATGGAAGAGGATTTCTCAGGTCAACACGTTTGCAAGAGCAGAGTAAATAAAAGCATTGATTAATTTCGCGTTTACTTAGGCAACCTTGTCGCGGGGCGAAAAACGCCGTTAATTCAGCGCCATACCGATTGCCTTTACTGTTGTTGCCATAGTTACGTCTCCAAGAAATCCTGGGGGTTGCTCTAGGGTGGTTAATGAAGCCAAATCCGTTTAGGATGGATACTGTGGGAGTCGAAATTGGAAAAGGACGGTTCGTTAGATGGTTTGCATTGTAACCATAACGCACGTAATTCTCCCACCCTTCAGTTTTACTTTTTGTTCCATTTGCGACATTATTTCATTGTAGTTATGAAAGAAAATGAGGATGATAAATGTGTTTGTATTAAGGTAGCAACGTGATATGTTGTTGAGGCACCTGAGAAAATTTTCAGGATAAGATTTTTCGTATTTAGGAATGTTCTAGGTATTATGTAAGTTGTGTTAGTAAGTCAAAAAAAATGTGTTAGTAAGTCTCCTATGACATACATAGAATGACCTATGTATATAGTTACTGAAAATCTCTCTGTTTACGCGGTTGTTACAACCATACAAATTTTTTACGAAGAGATTATAGAGCGCCATTTTTTTACCTCGGAAGGGGCGAGGGTAATTCATCCATAGGGTTAAAGTTGCTGAAGCAGCACATGCGCGAGGGATATGCAAAACATGGGCTTAGGCAGCCAATGATGATCTTTTAAAGTTGTGGAAAAGGGTGGCTCAGGCCAACCAGGACGTCTTCGCGAACCCTTGCAAAGGGAGAAACCAAGACGAGTCTTAAAATGCGAAACCACCAATAGCGCGACGGAAGGTGACTTCGACCCTCTCAGATCACAAAGACCCACCCTTTTATGACTTCATTTTTTACGACGCTCGTGAGAATTTTTCTCCCCGTAAAAAGCTGTAACTTAAAATTTCCCGACACTCGAGGAAAATGAATGGAGAGTTTCCCGTCTTTCGAGCGATATTGTTGGATGAGTTTTACACGGATTTGAACGTTGGACGTGAAAGTATTTTTGGGATGAAATCCGGACTTGTGAATGAATGTTACATCACTTTTTACTACAGCTTTTCATGAAAATCCGATATAAATGCAAAATTCATATATTATTAGATTAGAATCACTCTAAATTACTGTAAACATTGAGATGAATATGATTATTCATAACAATAATGAATTATTATGGGAATCATCATTATATTATATTAATAGTATCGATAAATTGATAATAATAGTATATTATGTTCCGAGGAATATACGGCTATCTTTTTGAGCCACTCACTTCGTTTCCAGAGCGGATCAAAAGACCATACGAGCCGAAAACGAACATGGTCTGAAGTTATGTTCAATGAAAAGTTATATATTATGTTCAATTTTTTTGAACGTAATGGGTTCTTTATGGCCGGTTTTCGACTATTATACGAAGGTCAGTAAGCGGAAACATTAAAGCATTATGCTCAGTTTACAGGGAGCATTCAGCACTCATAAGACTGATTTTGCATAAAATAAATTATTTGTCAAAAAATAATGCAAAAAAAATTATTCAAAGCATTATGAAAAATGAATATTACTCAAAATCATTATCAAGTAATGTTTATAATAATATGAATAATATTATAAAATCATTGACAGTAGCGATTCTAGGATTCAACATCAGGGGGGACTGAAAATTTGATTCGGAATTCGTTTTTTTTTTTATTCGAGAAACTTTTAAACTCTTTCAAAAAAAAAAAAAAATGATCGTTTAAAATTTGATTTTTACAAAAAAAGGTCGTTGACTTGGAACTTTAGAACATTGGATTTCACGGGGAGGGGGATTTAATCATTGAAAAACAATTTGAATAATATTGATCGATTTATATCTAATAATGTTATAATAATGAAATAATGTACAAATTTTTGAATATATTGAAAATTGTTAATATTAAATATTATCATCACTTAATATTAATATCAACATAAATTTTATTAATTATAGTACTCCATTATTATGAAAAGTAACAATAAATTATTATTATAATTTTAATGAATAAATTGTTAATGAATTCTCAATATTATTCAATATTATATTAAAAAATGATACATCACACGCAAACAAACTGGTAAATCATTTCCTAATTATCATTATTTTATAACTAATGATTATATTTTTTGAAATTTTTTCTAAAAATTTTTCAAAATATAAGTTATTAAAATTTCTATATAAGTTTCATAGTTTTCTATAACAGTGACTAATTTCACCATATTATTATCAGTTGTTTCTACCTAAAATTACCGTTGGTAAATAGTAACAATTTGTAGTTTGAATTATTTGGGTCTAAAGTTATTTAGTTTGGATATTTTATACTTTGGAAAAAATGTAATTTGGAACTTCAAGTGTTATAATGTTTTGTACTTTGGATTTCTGGTTCGGATGTATTAGATTATATGTGTTGTACCCCAATTGTAGATTATATTTTATTATCTTAGATTTTTCAAAGATCATTATCACAGTGATACTGCCTGTATATCATCTTAAAATATCAGGAGAGAAGTCTAAAAACCATGACGTGAAACGTGCATAAAAATACATACATCTTTCAGTATTGACTACTGGATAAGATGACATTTGTCAATTTTTTCAAAACTTATTTAAATCGTCTTCAATGTTGTAATGGTAACTTGATCAATTTTAAGAGAAACATGGAAAACAGAAAAAATTTTGATCTCGCAAAAATTAAATTAACTGAACTTTGAGAGTATTTCGAATTTCGACTTGAAATTTTCAGGGAACATTCCTAACGAGATAAAGACTTAAATAAGACAATAAAAAAAATCGATTTTTCGACACCAAGAATGGTGGGTGGGGGTGGAGGTGGAGGGTACCTTCAAAACAATTGTGTATATCAAATATTTCATCAAAATTGTTAATTGCAACAATTAGTTTTTATAAAACAAATTGCATATTCGGATTCGGAGAGTTAAAATCTTTCGAAATCAACTGTCTTTTGTTGATTCCTCTCTTTTTCCACGGTAGTACAGCCGGCTTAGGGATATTGCGTGACAGAGCCATATTTACTCGGCTTGAAAGAAGGGAAAGAATTTTCGGAATTGTTTAAAAAAGTTACAGATCTGATATCATGTACAACAATAAAAGCAAAGCTTCAATTTTTTAAACTCATTCATGTGGGCTACAAAAAAACTTTCCTATTTTGGATGATAAAAAACATGTCTTTCCCATTTAGAAATTTAGTGCTCTAGAGGCACGTGTTAAAATAGTCTGAATTAGCTCAAATTTTGAGAAAAAATTTTTTCTAATACCTTGACTAATTTTCCGACCGGTACCGTAACATATTCCAACGTTGCTCAAATAAGGACCATCCTAATGTATATACACAAATTTTCTAGGCAATTATGCAGAGAAATGATAAGAAGATTGATTTTCAATTAT
>JAPYZL010144446.1:0-12378 GCA_030522825.1 Platygaster orseoliae
ACGAATCTGTAGTAATTTCAATGTATGAAACCTGTATGAATAACCTTTTCATGTACAACCTTATAACATAAATCACTCTAGTAAAGTTTAGCCCTTACTCAGCGCATGCGAAAGATTTGCTTTTGTTTTTGGTAATACTATCAGGCTGGAGCTCTCACCTCCCAAATTTACGTTGTAAATGTTTTTTGGGGGTTTTAGATACAGGAATTTTTAAAATTCTGCGTATTTTGTAACCCAATATTTAATTGACTGTATTCCTATAAATTCGTTTAAAAAATGATGATTTGTTTTCTTATCATTAGAATCCAGATTTTCTCATTCATAAATTTGTACAAGAAAATTTTTTATACAATTTACTGCATGTTAGAAGAAATGAAAGAACTGAGAAAAAAATGCATAAAAAGAATTTATGGGTATATATTCAACTATAATTGAAAATAAGCTTCATGAAATAATAAAATTGTTGGAATTTTCAAAAATATTTTAAAACAAATTCAAAAATAAAAAATATTGCATTACCTTCGTTTTATTTTTAAAATAATTTCATTGTTAAATTAATATGCCAATAAAAAATTCACCTCACTTCTATCGACTAACTGAAAATGAATTGTTTCTAATTTTCAATGTTCATAATTTTTTCTGACGTGTTTTTGTTTGAATTTGTTACAAAATTAAAGTAAAAAAGACAACAATTTATTAGTTTAACAGTATTTATGCTATGAATGAGAAATTCAAAATTTTAAGATAAAAAAAGCTTGGGATTCTGATATTTTAGATTCAGGAATTTTGCAAAATTTTGCTTATTTTGTAACACAACATTTAATTGACTGTATTTCTATGAATTCGTTCAAAAAATGATAGTTTATTTTCTCATCAATTGAGTTTGGTGTTTCTCATTCAAAAATTTGTAGATGACAATTTATTATATAATTTACTGCATGGTAAAAGAAATGAGAAAAACACATAAAAATAAGTTAGGAAAAAACTTATAGCATTATATTATAATATATATATATTTTTATGTATATATATATATATATATATATATATATATATATATATATATATTATGTGTTAGCATTAAACTCAAACTCGTTTTGAAATAACGCTACTACATTTGTTGATGTGTACCAAAAATAAATATATAACAAAATTGAAGAACACGATTTGAAGATAAAATTAAGGTGAAACACAAAAAAGGCACTTCACATCAATTTGCAATTTTGAAAACGAAAAAAGTAAAAATCAATAGTTTTCAACATTTTCACCTGCAAATTACGAATACTGACGGTTAAAGAAGTTGAAATTCAAGATGAAATTTCAACTTGAGTCCACACTCCAATTCATATACCCAGGTAAAAATGAGTAGATCTTTTGATATCTATATCAGATCTATTTACGTAAATATATATATGGTGAGAGATGAAAGATAGAGATCCACTTGTAGATATACGTATATCTACAATGATCTACCTGCAAATATATAAAAATGACCATGATCAACAAATAGCTCTACAAAGATCTTCATAGATCTACCAGCCGATCTATGGAAATGACCGAGATCAACAAATATATCTCTGAAGATCTTCGTAGATCTACCAACAGATCTATGGAAATCAACCGAGATCTACAAGTAGATCTACGAAGTTATACGAAGATCTAGTAGGACATCTCTAAGAATCTATGGTGATCTACGAGTAGATATACAGAGATCTACCTGTAGATCTATGTAAGTCTACGGTTATCTGTTACAAGATCAAATGAAATCTATAGACATCTAAAGTAGACATCTAAAAATCTCCTACAGATATCCAAAGATCTATTGTAGATCTCCAGATATCTACTCATTTTTACCTGGGTACATTTTCTCTAACTCTTCCAGACCCCAAATTCCATCTATCAAACAATCCTATTATTTCTTCAACCAGGTCGAACCAGCAGTGCACAACTCAACAGCGGCGATCGTCACGTCCATGAACACCCCTTCCGCGGGTTACTCGAGAAGAGGAGGTCCAGGGACAGCGACGGTCACGACGGCCTCCAGCACAGTGTACCAATTCATCGAAGAGCGCCAAAGGATCTCCCTCTCAAAAGAGAGAAGAGCAGCGAGGACTTTGGGTATTATTATGGGGGTTTTCGTGGTCTGTTGGCTGCCCTTTTTCACGGTTTACGTGGTCGGCCCTTTTTGTGACTGCTGCCCTTCCCCGATTTTCGTGTACTTCATCACTTGGCTCGGCTACGCCAATTCCGCCATCAACCCCTTGATTTACAGTATGTTTAATATGGACTACAGAAAGGCGTTTAGAAAATTGCTGCACCTACGTTGAATGGTTGACAGGTTGTTAGGGAACATCATCGTTTTATGAGGAATTCAACTGTCAGTTGCCACTGTGGATTTTATCGTTATTGCGGCGTTTCAGGTATCGAGGAATTCGTGGTATTCGTTTATTATGTAGTGGATCTTGGAAACAACATGAATTTTTTAACGACTAAAAACTGAACTGATAAATCTGATCAATTTCAATAAAATTTATTTTTAATATTTAATATATTATGATTATGAATATTTATTTATTACTTCAATTATGAGATTAGGTAAAAAAATTTTTTTGATTTTGTTTGTTTTCAAACGTTTGGAACTTTGAGAATATTGAGTATTTTAAAGTTGAATTATGATTTATTATGAATTATATAATTATGAATTATGAACGATTTCGAATGATTTCTGTAATTCATGTTGATTTTAGGATACACTTTGTGATGAGTAAAGTGATACATTGTGTATATTATAAAATATTGTTATAAGATTGTTTGATTATAAATCATAGCTTTAAATGTAGTGGTCCTCGATCACTCATTTTTGGTACAAAAACTGGACTGAGAATAATTCCTAGATAAATTGAGGTGAAGTACATTTGACTCTGAGTTTTTATTTAACATTTTTTTGTGATAGAATAACAGTTTTGTAGAGCTTGGGATTTTTGAATCCAAAATTGATAATAATTTCGAAAACTGAGGGTTGGAAAAGATTTGAAATTGAGTTCAAAGTTACTCAAATCAAAAATGATGTATAGAATTTGTTAAACAAAATATTTATTAATCTCGAGAATTAATGAATCATCAAATAAAAAAACGGAAATTACCAGAATCTTTTTATTTATTTATTCATATTTAAATTAATGGGAATTTCAAAAATCTATCAATTCAGGATTACGAAATTTTCTTAAGTACTGAAAATTCTATCAACTCGAATCAATTAAAAAAAAATGAAACTGGGGTCCAAAACTGCAACTTCATCAATAATACACTTATTTGAGATATTCATGTAATACTTTGCATTAAAAATGAATTTATTCATTTACAATATAATAATGTATGATTATTATATTAATTTAAAATATAAATAAACTTATTTGTAAATTCTAATTTTGCAATTTTGGAATCCAAAATTACCAATAATTTTGAAAACTAAGGTAAAGAAGACTTGAAAACTTGTTCAAAATTATCCAAATCAAGAATGATGAAGAAAATTTGTCTAGTATAAAAAAAAAGGTAACGAATACAGTTTTTCTTGTTATATATTGAAATATATTCATATTTTAATCAATGAGAATTTCAGAAATCTGTCTATGAATCAGGAAATTTTCTTATATTCTAAAAACCTTCAAATTCATCAAAATATTTTCTTTTTAGATATTCATATAATTCTTTGCTACTATAAAAATGTATATATTGATTTATATTCTACTATAAATAACTTCATTTATAAATTTGAAAATTCGTAAATTCCGGTATTATGAATGTCAAATACAATATTGATAATAATTTCAAAAACTGTCAAATAAAAAACACTTAAAAATTTGTTCAAAATCACCGAAATCAAAAATAACGTATAAAATTCGTTAAATAAAATATTCATTCATCTCGAAAACCAAAGATTCATAAAATAAAGAAAAGGAAATAAACGAGAATTTTCATTTTTATACATTTATACTTCAATCAATAAGAATTGAAAAAATTCCATCAACTTGAAAACAAAAAATAAAATCCTTCTTAAAAAGTAACTGCAGCCCAAAACTTAGAATCATCTAAAAAAAAAATTTTTTTTTTTAATTCATGTAATTCTTTGATATATGAGAATTATTGTACTTATATGTTAATGTAAATAAATAAGTTTATAAATTCGTAAACTTGTGAATTTTGGTTTTGTCAATTTAAAATACAAATTTGACAATGATTTTGAAAACTGTAAGTTAAAAAAGACTTGAAAATTTGTTCAAAGTTACCCAAATCAAGAAAATGAAATTACCAGAAATTTTCATTTTCATATATTCATATTTTAATCAAGAATAATTTTAAAATTCCATCAACATGAAAACACAAAATAAAATCTTTCTCAGAAAAGTAACTGGAGCTCAAAACTTTAAATTCATAAAAATAAGTTTTTTTTTAAATATGCATGTTTTTCCTTGATTTATAAGTAATAACATATTTAAATTTAAATATAAATTAATTAATTAAAAAACTTGTTAATTTCGGTTTTGTTGATTTCATATTCCAGAATTGACAATATTTTCAAAAAAATGTAAGTTGAAAAAGCCTTGCAAATTCGTTCAAAATCACCCAAATCAAGAATAATGCATAAAATTCGTTAAATAAAACATTTATTCATCTCGAAAACCAAAGAATTATAAAATAAAAAAACGGAGAATATAAAAAATTTTTATTCTCACATATTCACACTTCAATCAATCAATTTCAGAAATTCCATCAACTTTAAAACACAAAATCAAATCCTTCTCAAAAAAGCAACCGGAGCCCAAAACTTCAAATTCATGAAAATAATTTTTTTTTAAGATATTCATGTGATTCTTTGCTATAGAAGAATAAATATATCCGAATGTTTATATAAATTAATTAATTTATAAATTTGTAAATTTATACATCTCAGTTTCGTCAATTTTGACAATAATTTCAAAAACCGTCTTTTGAAAGACTTAAAAACTCGTTCAAAATCACCAAAATCAAGAAAATGAAATTACCAAAAATTTCCACTTTCAGTTATTCACACTACAATCAATAACAAATTTCAAAAACTCCATCAACTTGAAAACACAATAAAATCCTTCTCAAAAAAGTAACTTCCACCCAAAACTTCAAATCCATCAAAACCCCTTTTTCTTTATTCATGTAATTCTTTCCAATTCACGTCAAAACGCACAATGAAACGCAAGCATTTTTTCCGTTTTCCAGCGAATAACCCAAATGAAACAGACCAAAAAAAACTCTACAAAACCGTCATTCGCCGTCAAAGTGACTTTCGATCCGTTCGAGATGAAGCTAACAAAGCGCCCCACATGCCAAAGGAATTCGAAATGAAGTTCCAACCAAGGGATCTTGCGCGATGAGCTCATAATTATTATTCCTTTTGTACAAAACGCGACGGAATTGTCATGTCTCGCGAGGACGCGCTTTTTTCCTTCAATCTTTGACGAGCGCAATAAAATATGTTTCCACGTCGGAATTGTCGTCTTCCGAAAAATTGACGACCCTCCCCGGACTCCCCCTCCCCCCCTTTCCCCCGGGGGTAGTCGCGGTAAAATACGACAATTGTGATTGCATCCCCAGTACGCGAATAAGTTTGTCACGCGCGGTGAAAAAGCGGATCGATGTTAATGCACAGTCGAAAAACAAAAAGACGCGAAAAGTTTTCGGCAAATCGGGGTGTCTTCATAAATATGGAACGGGATGCTGGAACGCGAGTTTTTTGAGTTGGGGAATTTAGAGTGAATCGTTGTTGGGAGTTTTTTTTTGTACGAAAATAAAAATGGATTGTTGGATAAATGGAGTGTTGAAAAAAAGGTTTTTTTTCTTAATGGGAGTGGATTTAATAGAGTGGATTTGCTTACGGTTTTATTTCATCGAATTCGAAGACAGTCGAAAAAATTGAAGACGCGAAGAGTTTTCAGCAAAATAGTTTTGGAAGCTTTTTTTGTATGAAAATGGATTGTTTGATAAATAGAGTGTTGAAAAAAGGTGTTTTTTAATTGAAAAGAGTTAAAATAAAGTGAATTTGTTAAGGATTTTGTGATATTTTATGATTTTGTGTATTGGAATAATAATATTTATTTCGAGTTTGTAATACTTGAATGTGAATATTAATTTGTAATATTTTAAATTTTGGAATAGATAAATTTCATCGAACAAATTACATTTATTTGGGTTGAGATCTTTTGATTTTTAAAATTAAAAAAATGTTTTTTAATTGAAATTAATTAAAGTGAAGGGAATTTGTTTACACTTTTTTCATCATGTTTTAATTCTTGAAGTTTTCAATTTTCTGCAGAAAGTAAGATGCTGATAAATAATTTTATGCACTGGAGCTCGAAATTCGCAGACTTTTGAAATGCAGAAAAAATCGTTAAGAGGAATTTTCCGAAAATAAATGTTTTTCGTCTAGTTGTATTTGAAATGTTGAAATAATTAACTTTCTTCCAAAAAATTACATTTATTTTTGTTGGAATTTTTTAACTTTTAAAGTTTTTTCAATTTTTGAATCAAAATAATTGAAATGAAGGGAATTCGTTTACACTCTTATTTTATATTAAATTTCTTTAAGTTTTGAATTTTCTGAAAAAAGTAAGATGCTGATAAATAATTATATTCACGGGAGCTCGAAATTTGCAAACTTTTCGAATGCAGAAAAAATGTTTAAGAGGGATTTTTCAAAAATACATGTTTTTTGTCTTGTAATATTGGAAAAGTTTAAATAATTAACTTTCTTCCAATAAATTACATTTATTTCTGTTGAGATATTTTAATTTTTAAAATAACTTCAATCGAAATTAATTGAAATTAAGGGAATTTGTTTATACTTTTATTTTAAGACATTTAAATTCTTTAGGTTTTGAATTTTCTGAAAAAAGTAAGATCCTGATAAATAATTTTATTCACTGGAGCTCGAAATATGTAAATTTTTTGAATGCAGAAAAAATTTTTAAGCGAGATTTTCCAAAAATACATATTTTTATCTTGTAGTATTTTAAATATTGAAATAAATAACTTTCTTCCAACAAATTACATTTATTTCTGATGAAATTTTTTAATGTTTAAAAATTTTTTCAAACAAAATTAATTGAAATGAAGGGAATTTGTTTATACTCTTATTTTATATTTAAATTCTTTAAGTTTTAAATTTTTTGAGAAAAGTAAGATGCTGATAAATAATTTTGCTCACTGGAGGTCAAAATATGCAAATTTTTTGAATTCAGAAAAAATTGTGAAGAGGGATTTTTCCAAAAATAAATGTTTTTTGTCTTGTTATATTTGAAATGTTGAAATAATTAACTTTCTTCCAACAAATTTCACTTATTTCTGTTGAGATCTTTTTATTTGAAAAATTTTTTTTAATCGAAATTAATTAAAATGAAGGGAATTTGTTTACACTCTTATTTTATATTCAAATTCTTTAAGTTTAAAATTTTCTGCAAAAAGTAAGATGCTGATGAATAATTTTATTCACTGGAGCTCGAAATTTGTAAACTTTTTGAATTCAGAAAAAATTTTCAAGAGGGATTTTTCAAAAATACATGTTTTTTGTCTTATAATATTTAGAATATTTAAATAGTTCACTTTCTTCCAAAAAATTACATTGATTTCTGTTGAGACTTTTCAATTTTTAAAATTTTTTCAATTTTTTTAAACTGAAATTAATTGAAATAAAGGGAATTTGTTTACACACTTATTTTATGATATTGAAATTCTTTCGGCTTTGAATTTTAGTGAAAAAAATTAGATGCTGATAAATAATCTTATTCACTGGAGCTCGAAATTCGCAAACTTTTGGAATGCAGAAAAAATTTTTTAGAGCAATTTTCCAAAAATACATATTTTTTGTCTTATAATATTTGACATATTGGAATAATTAACTTTCTCCCAACAAATCACATTTATTTGCTTTAAGATCTTTTAATTTTTAAAATTTTTAAGAACTTTTCCAATTGAAATTAATTTAAATGAAGTGAATTTGTTTACATTCTTCTTTCATCATATATGAATTCATCAAATTATGAATTTTCTGAAAAAAGTAAGATGTAAAATAATTTTTTATTCTGGAACTCGAAATTCGCCAAATTTTATAATGCAGAAAAAATTTTTATTTGCGCTAAGATTTTTTGATTATTGAATTTTCGGACTTTTTATTTTGAATTGAAGGGATTGAAATATTGGAATTTAAAAAAAGTATTTTGTACTTACAGAAATTTCTAGTTTTATATGCTTGAAACAGGAAATTCTAATATTTCTTCTCATTATTGAATATTCATCAAAATGAGAATTTCGAAATTTTGTTTATCTGATTCATGAATTTCATACTTTAAACTGTAGTTTTTCCTATGAACAATATATTGTATTTCCAACTTTTTAATATCGAAATTTTGAATCTTTTTGATTTTTCAGGTCCATTAAAAAAAACTGTTAATTTTACAAAAATCGTGAACTCATTTGAAATAGTTAGAATTTACAAGCCAGTAACATAAAATTATTTTTCATGAAAATTACATTTTTACTATTTATGATGTGAAAATAATTTTTTGTTTTCTCAGTATAATAAAATGTTATACTCGAAAAATTGATTTTACAAATTCCAAAGGAATAAAAAATTCAGTATTTCTACGTAGAAGTACTATTTTTTAATATTCCTTTTATTTAACAATACAAATTTGAAATTTTCATGTTGGAATGTATTAAAATATTTTATTCCACTTTCAAGATTCAAAAGTTGCTCTTTTTCCGAACTGAAAATTAGCCATATTTTCCTATGATAAATTTTCATATTCCAATTCTTACCAATTTTTACAATTTACTCAAAGGACAACAAAAACAATCAAAAAACTTTTTTAAATTCCATTACCTGATTTTTTCCTGAATGAATCTTTTCTAATTTCGAAACAATAGTCCCAGAACTTGAAAAACCAAGATAAATTTTTTCATCACCGCAAATATCTTAAGTGATCAATTTCAATCGCGCAAATTTTTTCCCACGAAACTCGGGCTCTCAGCTCATATTTCCTCGTTTTCCGCGCACATCGAAAGTCGAATGGATAAATCTTAATTTCCCATTATCATGCGCAAGTGAATGAAATAAGCCCCAACCTTCGGAGATCGAGAGCTCGACTTTGTTGATCAGCTTTTCCGGCGGTACAAATTTATTCTCGGCGCGCATTGAAAAAAGGAAAAAAAAAGCGAGCCAAGGATATGCTTATATCGAGAAATTCAATTCTTCATCCAACCCATCGGAAAAAGAATTCCAAAGAATAAAGAAACCGAGGTAAAAAAAAGCTGAAAGCTGTGGAAAATGGGAAATTCGCTTTTTCAAATGGAAGGAGTCATAAGCCTCGTTGGATGTGCGTGGGAATTGAATTAATGTTAAAAAATAAATGTTACGTACGCGAAACTCGCCGGGAAATCTCGTTTCGTTGGGTTGGTGTCTTCTTCTCGGTTTCAGCATTTTCCGAGAAGACGTAAAAATCCCTGGAAGTAATAGGAAAGAGCAACAAGAGACAACATTTTCTTCTCCAATTTCGCAGTAAAATGTCTTTTATTAAATTGCCTCTCATTTCCCTGAAAATGTGGTTATTCTTGGCAGGTCACGGGGAAAGGGGAAAAAAACGTTTTTGGCGTAGTTTTTTGTAACGAAATGAAGATGTATTCACTTAGAAAGTTGTTAAATGAATTTCATAGAAATTTCGCCAAATTTTGAATGAAGCGATACTCGAATGTTGAAATGAATTTTGTAGTTTCTTGAATGAAAAGTTATTCAATTGAGTAAGTTGTGTGGAATATTAATTTATGATAATTATTTTGATTAAGGAGTTTTCAAAACTAGAATATCAGATTATCAATAAGAATATGATAGTGAGATTATTTCTTGATAAAAATGATCATGAGAATAATGATCATACTGTCATTATTTTTCAAAATTGATAAGGGAATTTTTTAAGAATTTATATTCGAAAAAAGTCAAAATTTTAATTTCTCTCAAATTTTCACAGAAATATTCTAAAATGTCTATATTTCAATTTAAAAAAAATATAAATAATAACTAATTTTTTATTATATTCATATTATTGTTATATATAATGACGTATTATTATTTCACTGATAATCATTTTTTATTTATTGAATTATTATTAATCATATTTGTTGTTATAAAAATTCAATAATCTAAACGTGAAACCCAGTTGTTTTCCGAATTTCCGCCAAATTTGTAATAATTCTTTCTCATGAATTCGTGAAACGAGATAATTTATTTATTTATAATATTTTCCCAACTTTTCCACGTAGTTTTCTCAAAAATTCAAATTACACAAATAATAATATTATTTCATGATAAAAATGATCATTAGAATAATGATCATACTTTCATTACGTTTTCAAAAATCGTAAGTGAATTCTGTAAGAATTTCTATTACAAAAAAGTAAAAATTTTAATTTTTCTCGAATTTTCTCAGAAATATTCTCAAATATCCATATTTTAATTGAAATAATATATAATAGTTTATTATTATATTCATATTATTGTTATATATAATGAAATTTAATTATTTTATTAATATTGATTTTTTAATTATTTAATTATCAATAATCATATTTGTCGTTCCAAAAATTCAATAATCTAAATGTGAGATCTAGTCATTTTGCGAATTTCCCTCAAATTTGTAATCATTTTTTCTCATGAATTCGATAAACAAGTAAATTATTTTTCATAATATTTTCCCCAATTTTCCACGTAGTTTTCTTAATAATTCAAATTACACAAATAATAATATTATTTGATGATAAAAATGATTATTAAAATAATGAGTATACTGTCATTAGGTTTTCAAAAATCATAAGTGAAATTTTAAAGAATTTCTATTTGAAAAAAGTCATAATTTCAATTTTTCTCGAATTTTTTTAGAAATATAATCGAATATCTATATTTTAATTGAAATAATATATAATAATTTATTATTATATTCATATTATTGTTATATATAATGACATTTAATTATTTTATTTATATTTATTTTTTAATTATTTAATTATTAATAGACATATTTGGTGTTATAAAAGTTGAATAATCTAAACGTGAAATCCACTCATTTTGTAAATTGTCCCCAAGTTCGTAATCATTCTATTTCATGAATTCGAATAACGAGATAAATTAATAATTCATAATATTTTCCCAACTTTTGCATGTAGATTTCTTAATAACTAAAATTCAATTATTAATAATAACATTATTTCATGATAAAAATGATCATGAGATTATTATTATTATTCGTACTATTATTACGTTCTCAAAAATCATCAGGAAATCATTCAAAACCACGTCCATAATTTGTTATTTCCATTCGAAAAAATATGTTTTCAAAAAATATCAAAATTTGAATTTTTCTCGAGTTTTTTCAAAAATATTCTCATATATTGAGTGATATTTGTTTCGTTGAGAAAATTCATTAACCTAGTCATTTTGGGAATTTCTTCTAAATTCGAAATCATTCTTTCCAATGAATTCAATAGACTTGATAAATTATTTATTCAAATTTTTTCAAAATATCAAAATTACTTATTTTTCTTCAGTTTTTTCATTTTTGACCTATCTTTCAACGAAAACAGTGGTTTAAAAAATTCGAGAAATATGAAATTCGAAATAATCGATTTATTAATAAATTTATACGAGTTTTGCAACTTACACTAAACGCAGACATAATTTCTAGTGTAAGAAAAAATTCAAATGAAAATTTTTACGAAACATTTTTTTTACTTCCTACGTTTTTCAAAACCAGTAGGAAATATGAAATTCTAAACCCAGAATCTCTAAACATTTCTGGCCTGTCTTTTAACGATGAAAAATTGGTGTTAAGAATTTAAGAGATATAAAATTCAAAATCATCGCTTTTATAATAAATTTATACGAATTTTGCAACTTACACTTATTACAAATAAAATTTCCAGAATCAAAAAATATTGGAATGAAAATTTCCCCAAAACGTTCATATTTTTGACTCCCTACGTTTTTAAAAACCAGAAAGAAATATGAAATTCAAAACAGAATCTCAAAATATTTCTGGCCTGTCTTTCAACAATAAAAAATTCGCGTTAAAAATTCAAAATATTTGAAATTCGAAATAATCACTTTTTTAATGAAATTTTACGAATTTCACAACTTACTTTAAATCCAGATATTATTTCCAGTGTCAGAAAATATTAGAATGAAAATTTTCCCAAAACATTCATACGAGGTTTGTTCAAAAAGTATCGCGAATTTTGAATTTTCGCGGGCTACGTAAGTTCGATTTTTGATCTTTTGGTGGCGTTATGTTGGTACTCATG
>JAPYZL010144477.1:0-23776 GCA_030522825.1 Platygaster orseoliae
TAGTTCTTCGATTGTATATTCATGTAAAACAAGATATTAATAAATATCCTTTGAATTTTTCTTTAAAATGCGTACACGCTCTTGTTGAACAGACTGTAAATCGAAACACCCAGAGAAAATTTGAAAAATTTCATTTTTGCAATGTTCACAAAAACACAACGATAAAATTAAAGTCATATAAAAAAGCTACGTCTTTTCATTAACTATTCTCAATCAACATAAATATGAGTATATCATTTCTCAACGGAAAATAACCTTGTTAAAATCATATATATGTAATACTTCTATATGGCCAGCGTCCTATCTTCACCCGTTGAAGAGCACAGTATTAGAAGGAAAAAGGAATACCCAGTAAACCACGTCTCTGGCAGCCAACTGGCTGACTGGCTGCCAGTTGGCGCGCTAGCTGGCAACCAGGTGGCTGCCACGGTGGCTAGTTGACGGTTTTGCTACTAGCATGCCAGTATCTGCCCCTACTAACACACAATATTTTAGGAATATACCAAGAATATCTAAAAAAATCTTCTCGGAATATGGTAACGTCCAAGTAGTTGCCCATAAGACCAATGTTAAACGAAATATTCCAAGAATTTTCTTGAACAGTATTTTAAAATATTCTCAGAAAATATTCTTGGAATACTTCGTTTACCATTGGCCTTATGGGCAACTACTTGGACATTAGCATATTCTAAGAAGTTTTTTTTTCAATGTTCCTGGTATATTCCTAAAATATTGTATGTTAATAGGGGTAGATGCTGGCGTGCTAGTAGCAAAACCGTCAACTAGCCACCTTGGCAGACACGTGGTTGCTAGCTAGCGCGCCAGCTGGCAGCCAGTTGGCTGCCAGAGACGTGGTTTACTGGGTAGGATGATCTGCGTGGTATTCCGCATGAGCGGCTTACTGTTGGCGCTGTTAGCAAGATGCAGTGTCGTAGTAACACGGGGAGCGATGAAATATTTCGCGTTTAAAAATTTATCAACATACTCATACTCACTATTCCATGACGAAATCTTGTCCACTTAAATATTTTATTAAAAACAACATATAAAACAATAAATAAATAAACAATAAATCTACTAATGCATAAATAAAACCATATATGACAATGTTTTATAGCAGCACTTTTTCATACTAAAAATAAATTGGTAAAGCCAATAAGTATCATTTAATCAAACTTTTTTGTTCTTATTTTAAATATAATTATAATGTATGCATAAATATAAAACTAATCGCATAAACAGAGTTTACTCACTGATGCAATATGATTTTTTACCCCTTATTGGCATGACACCTGCACAAAAAGCAATGGTATCCCATTCCTTTTTCAAATTCACTCCAGATCACTGTTTTTGTACGGATATGACGTCATGTAAACAAATTTTAATAAAACGAATGTAAACAAAAGTACGCTAAACGCAAACGTCAAGCATTGCGATGAATATTTGTCAAGCACTAAGATGCGCTGAAGCGCGCTGAAGTTATATGTATACTCTCATACATATGCTCCATTTTCTTGGTATTGATGCACGAACACTATGCCATGAGTTTACGTCAATTTATGCGCGAGAGAGAAACGAATCGTCTACGCTCTTCTCTTCCGGGTGCGCTTCTCTCTCATTTTCGCCGCACGGTCTGACGTTCTCTATTGAATCTTTGACTTATTTCACTTCATTTTGAGTTAGAGTATGATTTCTTGGCATTTGCTGGTTTAATATTCTTTGGTATTGTTGTAATATTGTCTTTAATTTCAAATAGTGAATTTCAAATTACTTTGGTTATTTCAGTCTAATTTTTTACAAAAACCCACAAGTTCTCCATCCAGTTTCAACGAATTCAAATTTTCGTTGACCTTGGCACATCTTCTCAATGTCGAGTTTTCTGTAAAAACGGGGAACACAAAACCAGATCTATACAATTCAAACAGGTAACATTAAGAACAGCTTTAGCAATAATTTTTAAACAGGAAAAGCTGCACAGCACGAAAACTGTTTATTGGAATACTTTGGAAATAAAATTCGTTACTGAAAACTATAGTGTAGTATCCTTGATCGTTCATCTCACAGAACTCTCTTTGATTTAGAGAATTTGGAGGATCATTGCAACTTAACCTATTATCGCATTGATAGCAGGTATAAGAATCTGAAAGTGTAATCATGGATTATCATATTGGACGAAAAAAATGAAGCTTAAAAGATAAATTGACAATGAAAAATCAAAATAATACTTACTAGAAGTTTGTGATTGTTGCATGAATCTGTTTGACATACGCCTAGCGCTACACCAATTTTTTCTCACGCGTTGAAGTACTCTTAGTCGTTAACACAGCCACGAATAGTTCGTCCATCAATTATAGTATAAGGAAAACATTACGAAAGCTAACTCATGTCACCACTCATGAGAAAAACACATTTCTTTTATCATGAAATATCTAGGAACTTGCATATTTACATTCTTTTACAGTAAAACAGCCTTTATCGTATTGATTTTTTGGGTGACAGGGTACTTTTACAATTTTAGTTGTATCCAGTAACTCTGCAAACGTCCGTGTGTTGTAACTGTCGAAGCAGTTAAAACAATTGTAAATTTCTAAAATCAAATATCATAATGCATAAGTGTAAATTAAATTACCTTGGTTAAAATATGTGATTATTATCTTCACAGAGACGTCAGTATATAATATATGTTTATTAAGTACTAATTGTTCATAGTCCGCTGTGAAATGGTAGTAATTAATGGTAATTAATGTTCATCCATCGGAAAAACCTTAAATTAAACTGTTCCTCTGGGTGTGTACTAACTTAATTGTTAAGCTAGCACAGTACTTGTTATTTTCCACAGTATTTGTATTTCTTTGGTTTGTATGTGCTACACGTGAGGTGCTACCTTAACACGTCTATATTATTCTGCTTACGAGGTCCCAGCAAAAAGCCGAAAGCTTGAAGAAAAGAAACAAGAAATGAGTTATCCATTTCCAAGGATCGAGAAATCATGAAAATCATGAAATTTCACGAAAAATCTAATTCTTCGAAAAATCCCTCCCGAAAATTTCACCTGTCTACGCCTTTGATCTCTCGACAGAGCCCACTCGAGTAAACTGCAATTTTCAATATTCCACGATTTGGGAGAGGACCCATATTTCCCGAAACAAATACAGCTCGATGTAAACGCCGTTGCAGGTGATATTAACGCGTTAGCGAGTGGCCGTATCCTGGCGAAATTACAGTGCTCGGAAAACGCTTCGAAACAGCGCACGTTCGGGCGCAGAATAAATGGGATTTCGAAACGTCCCAGGGTACGTACGTGTGCTTATACTTGGAGCAGTACGAAATTCCTCTATATAGCAAAGAAAGCGGCGACGTTACGACTGCAATCTCTGCTACGCGAGCGAGCGAAACGCCGCAAGGGAAAGAGGGAGAAACTTTTGCATTTTATGAAACGCGGGACGGGACCGACTCGGCATCCGCGGTCGGATATTGAACGTCGCAGAGAGCACTGCAATTACGCTTCTTATCGTTTGCAACTGCTCCACGCGACGACTAGCTTTTTTCCCCATGTTTTCCGGGAGTCGCAACTGTCGAAGAGGATTTTATTACGTTTCACGCGATATTTCTGAGTTGACATGAGTTACAAAAACAAGCGAAAATATATGCGGTTTTTAACTATATTTATTTTTTTTTATTTTTTTTATGAAAATTTGTTCTCAGAAAAATACCAACAAAAATAGCAATATCTTTTATATCGAAAATTGGAAATTATCGGAAGCGTTATTGATAAAAAAATTTTTGCTTAAATAATAATTTCTTTATTTTCTTCGCTTCATCAATCGAACGTTGCAGTCATTTATTCCACTGAAACCATAAATATATCATTTTCATTGTCGCCACCATTTAAGCACGAGACAAAAACACAAGCGTATAATTCATGAAGGCGATAACCGCGAATCTCGCCTCATGAATGATTCAAGAAAATAGACTCCAAGTATCACGACTTCATTCCTTTTATAAAAGATATAATTCTCTTGTCACCAGAAGGGAACAAAAACTCTTAATTAGCCTTTCTTTTTCATGCAGTTTTTATTTTCCTTTGAACGAAGTAAGTTTTAATAAGATGACAGCTCAAATTCTTTTTTCTTGATGAAAATGGATCAAGGTTTTACATTTTTTTTTGTTCTCAAGGTGTTTTGAAGGTATCAGGTATTCATCAAATGTTTGAAATATTAAGTTATTTGAAGTTAATGGTTTTTTCAAGTAAATTCTATCTTTTTTAATGAAAAAAAATATGGTCAATTTCGAAATTCAGGACTTGATGTAGCAGGAAATCGAAAAACTTTACGTGTATCATTTTGCTGTAAACGACGTAAATATTAGTATTTCGGCTTTTAATTTTTTAATTTGCTAGTAGGCAAATTATCTTACTTTCACTAGAAAAAAAAGGGAGGTTTGACTATCAGTTTGTTAATTTAAGCAAGAGGTCTAAGTCGACAAAATTTCCAGAAGGAATTTTAAGAAAACATATATATATATTTTTCGTCTTTGACGATCTGGTTAAAATAAGACGATTTTTCCAATTTCGGGATTCCGAAGTTAAATAACTTATGGAGTCCAAAATAGCTTATTATCTATTAGCGTATTTACTATAATAGGATTAAATTTTTGACATTGACACTGATTGACATTGACATTGACACAGTGACACAAGTCACTGAAGAGTTGAATTTTTTTCTGGAAACACTCTTCGTATTTTTTATATTTTTTCAATATGTATACAACTTTGAATATTTTCTGAGATTATTGTGGATTTATATACAGCTGTCTAGAGTTTATTAAATTATACCTATACACAGATTTTGAGTGTATCGTAAATTAAAATTTTCAGAATTTTGAAATTGTATGTGATTATATAATTTTGTTATGTTTTCTGGTAATATGATAGATAAAAAAACTTCTATAGACAAACTTATACATTTCTAGGAATAAATGTTGCTATAAAATTGAAAATTTTAACAATTCAAACTATTTTAATTTACTTGTCTGCAATCTGTACCTATTACACGAATTCGAAGTATATTTTGTTTCGTAACTTTTTAGTATTCATAGAACTTAAACAATTTTCAAATATTTGTAAGATTTTCTAAATATATTTATCACATCGAATGTGCTGAAATTCAGCAATTTATGAATTTATGAAAACTTAGACGAAGGCACAGAAAATCTGTGCCGTTACGTAGAACTACGTCAACAAGTGACAAGTTTTATCTCAAAAAATACCTCTACCAATTGAATTTAATTAAATTGAATTAACTTAAATCGGGCCTTGTAATCTATGGCCCAATTAATAAGTCCCAAATCCACAAGCCCCAAATTATTTTTGGGCCTGATAAATCGGGAACCTGAAATTTGGGACTCACTATTTGGGCTCAATCCAGCAGGCCCAAAAACAATTTGGGCCTTTGTGAACTTGGGACTAATAAATTGGGAACCGCCCTATAGCAACCTTTTCGTTGCCGTTGCCGTTGCACTTGCCGTTGAATGTTACTGAATTTACCCCCCTATAGCAGCCTTTACGTTGCCATTGCCGTTACCGTTGCACTTGCCGTTACATGTTATTAAATTTACCCCCCTATAACAGCCTTTACGTTGCCGTTACCGTTGCACTTGCCGTTACATGTTATTAAATTTACCCCCCTATAACAGCCTTTACGTTGCCGTTGCCGTTGCATGTTACTAAATTTACCCTCCTATAGCAGCCATTTCGTTGCCGTTGCCGTTGCCATTGCATGTTACTAAATTTACCCCCCTATAGCAGCCTTTTTGTTGCCGTTGCCGTTGTACGTTACTAAATTTACCCCCCTATAGCAGACTTTTCGTTGCCGTTTCCATTGCCGTTGCCTTTGCCTGTTACTAAATTAACCCCCCTATAGCAGCCTTTACGTTGCCGTTGGATGTTACTAAATTTACTCCGCCTTTTCGTTGCCGTTTCCGTTGCCGCTGCATGTAATAAATTTACCTCCCTATAGCTGACGTTTCGTTGCCGTTGCCGTTACCGTCGCATGTTACTGAATTTACCCCCTTCTGAAAAGCGCGGCGAAAGACATAGTTCTACGTCGAAATTATCTCAATATAACGTTAAATTATTTATTAATTTATTTCCTGCTTTTTTTTAATTTCTCAAACTTTGGAAGATTTCTTCAAGTATTCATTTATATATATTACTTTCAAAAATTGCTGTAAAGATTACTGTAATTCAAAGCTCTTAAACTCTAACTTTGATACAAATTTAATTTTTTTATAGATTTGTAATAAAATAATTTCTGACTTGGTCTTTGAGTATTTTAAAATTTTCTTTCATTTCTGTATTTTGGATATTTATAACGTTTTTTGCGTTTTTTAGTATTTTCATTATTTCTAGTATTACTCGATGTTGCTATATAAATTTTGTGAAATTCGATTTTTTTAGAATTCGAAGTTTTATAGACTGTAGGTATTAGTTCAAATTTTCCAGGAAACAGTTCTTTCATAAAAATAAATAACGTTGAGTAAGTTTTTCTTCGGAATTTGTATGATTTGAAAAATTGTATAGTGTTTCTAAAAATTTCATACTAGATTTTTAAAACTGAATTCTTTAGGTTCCGAAGTTTTATAGATTTTTAGCATTTTTCTAGATTCTAGTTTTTTTTATAATTCACTTGGTTCGAACAATAATTCATATTTTCATCAAAATTTCTTTTATGAAATAATTAATGCGAAACTAATATTATTGTTATTTTTTAGATTGTAAAAGAAAGAATTCTGAATATCGTTTCACTAGAGAATTTACATGAAACCATTCGTCATGTTCTATAGATTTCAGTAATTACATTTTTAATTATTTTACCCTTTTTTACAGTAATTTTCATACTTTATTTAATTCGTACTTTCATTATTAATTATCAGAAATTTATTTTATTTTTACTAACTATTTGTGACTTCATAACTAATAACCTATGAATCTATTTCTGTTTCAATTTTTTTTTTCAATCGACAAATATCTCTAATTTCACCACTAAACAAATTCTATCTACTCAAAATGACCCATATTACAAAAACATAAGAATGAATCAAAAATAAATTACGTCCTCCTATTTATCAACAAATAAACAAAGTTTAAGGTTCTCCGAAAGTTCGTGGATCTCGATAAAACTGAATTTGCTCAAAATCTTAGGCGTTTATAAATTTTCAAAGAAATTTATTAATCCCAGTAAACTCAATTTACAAACTAATAGTGCATCGAGCCTTTCATTTAAAAGTTTAGAACGAAGAGTAAATTAATTAATTCCTGAACGAGTTATTTCTCCGAGCTTTTGTAATGCATCCCGAGTTTTCAAAATGATTAACATGCCGTAGAAGATCATCTCAGGATGCAAACTTTTAACTCCTCTGACTAATTTTTCAATATAATCCCTGTTCCACAAACAACAGTTCTAGAAAATAAAAAAATACGACTTGATAAACACCGCATTTTGTAAGAAATAAATTGTTATTGAATGACGCTCAATGTTTATTATTCATTATTCTTATAATTTTCCTAATAAAAAAATCGAAATCATTTATTTTATATAATAAAAATATAAGTGCGTCATGAAAATATTATTTAAGCAATGAAATTTATTGCAAGATAATAATAGATTTGAGTGGTAATTAGAAAAATAGTTTCATGTAAATTTAGTTAAATGCCGAGTTCTTCTTTTATTTTGCTCCGAAGGATCGAAAATCATAAAAAATATAAATTGATATTCTGTGAAAATAGCTTCAATAAAAATAGAAAACGTTTCATGAAAAATTCGAATTTTCCAGAGTGGAAAAAAAACACAGTAATTACATCAGTCGTTCATAAATCACGTATAAAAGTGTATTGTGGCCCGCATTAATGTCGATATATTAGGGGCGTTTTTAGAGCATTCGGGGCGATGCAGTTTCTCATAATTACCACGCTTTAATCATTTATACACAATGAATAATCGATTTCGGCGCGATTACAAGTGCGCGAAGGTGTGCGTTACAACAATGAGTAATAGTTCAATGAAAATAAAGCAGCACCACAGGACTGTATTTAATTGATCGACACACAACGCGCCAATTAAAAAGTTGGCGCGGCGGCGGGTAACGAGCCCGAAAGTGTCGACGGCTCGTGAAAGCGTGCACGAGAGCCAATTTTTTATTTTCATCGCTCGCCAAAGGGCATTTCACGCCTTTTATATCAGATTCCCCGTTCCTGGATTACATCAAAAGGCGTTTTTACGCAATGAAATTTCGTGTCTCGTTCTCTCAATTTGATAACGAAAAAATGACGGAACAGAATTTTACAGCAGAAAAAAAATTGAAATGGAAGATTGTAATTGCAAATGAACAATAATATTGTAATTGAAAACCTGAGTACAACTGAGTGTGTATGAATGTAAATAAATTGCAATGTCGATTACAATGAGTATAAATTAGTGGAATATAATCAGCAATAAAAAAACCTTGTATCACTTTATTTCGAAAGCTGTTATTATACAACAACAAAATTTTGCTCATGTAAGTTTCAGTCCCTAAAAACTTCTAGGAAAATTTAAATAAATCATAATTTTGTCAAGTATGAGTCATATGAACGGGAAAAAAGTCAGCAGATAGAAGCCTAACTGGTTTTTTCGTTGAAATTTGATGAACCTTATCATTTTTTAAGCGTATTATTACAATGCTTATAGAAATTATTATGAATATTTATAGAATAACAGGTATGACATGATGTACCAATTTTTTAGCGTATGATGTATCATTTTTTTAATACCATTTTTAATATATCTTATATTTAATAAATTATGAATAATTACATTTTGTATTACAACCAAGAATTCTTCAATAATTTTTATCATAAATTTCAATTGTTTTTTATGATAATAATTATTTTTTATATTTGATTACAATTTTTTACATCATTTACTTTCATGTTATGTATCAAAATTAGTATAGTGATTCGATAATGATTTTCATAAAAATTTATTTTTATCAATAAAAATGATATTCACATCAATATTGTCATTAAATAATTGAAACTTTCAATGATCTTCATTTGCATATATTTAAATAATTTTTTTTTAATAATTTTTAAGCGTATTTTTAAACGTATAATTTTGAAATATATTTAAATAAATTGTTTTACATCATTTTATAGTCATTCATTTACTTGAATGTTATGTATCAATATTAGTATAATAATTTAATGATGATTTTCATAAAAATTAATTTATATCAATAGAAATGATATTCACATCAATATTTTCATTGAATAATTAAAACTTTCAATGATCTTGATTTTTATATATTTAAATAAATTTTTTTTAATAATTTTTTAGCGTATTTTTGAACGTATAATTTTTAAACATATTTAAATAAATTGTTTTGCATAATTTTATAGTCATTCATTAACTTTCATATTATGTATCAATATAAATATAATAATTTAATGATGATTATCATAAAAAATTATTGTTAACAAAAATGATATTCACATCAATATTGTCATTAAATAATGAAAGCTTTTAATGATCTTCATTTTTATATATTTTAATACATTTTTTAAAATAATTTTTGAGCGTATTATTTATGACATGGTGTACGTGAAATAAAGTACTTGAAAACGATAATCGAACAATTATAATATGGCAAATTGCACTAAATATTGATAAGAAAACTAAATAGGCTACATTTGCTGCAATTTTTATTAAATAAATTGTTCAAGTTTCATGAAATTACTAGTTATTGTCTTTTTTTTCGAAATTTCATAGAAATTCCATAGT
The DNA here is from genome assembly GCA_030522825.1 of Platygaster orseoliae. Lineage (NCBI taxonomy): Eukaryota > Metazoa > Arthropoda > Insecta > Hymenoptera > Platygastridae > Platygaster > Platygaster orseoliae. The sequence goes on from JAPYZL010144477.1 coordinate 9,819, forward strand.
TTTCTGTAGTTGATCCTTTCTATTATCGAACAACTTTTATGTCATCGAATTAATAGATAGACTGTAGGAAAAATTTTACAGTGTGACTCCAGACTTTGATTTTTCAACCTATCACAAATTAATAATTTAAAGTGATTATAATCGATATCAGAAAAATTTCACTTCGTCTCCGATTCTCTTAAAGATTTTTCAAAGTAATATCTATTTCTTTATTTATACGATAATATTTCAAACCTGAAGGTAAAAAAAACAAACGGAATAATCTTCCTATTTGATTATCTTTCAAAGGTACTCGAATTCAATAACACCTTGAATCTCGACTGCAAAAACTTCCAATACTCTTGTTCCTACCATCAAAAACGTCGAAGTCTCCAACAAACTTACGCTTCCCTTCTCCTTCCTCTTCGAGAAAAATTTATCAGCACTCGAAACAGAACAAGTCTCTCGAAGAACATCGTTATAACTCATTCAGACCCATTCTACGTTATTTTTTCTCATCTTTGCTATGCAGAATCCACCCCCTGCTCTCCCTCCCCTTCATCGCTTTTGATCAATTTCATCATTTCCCAAATCGTATAGAACACGTCGATCCCACCCTTTGACAATACATTTTTTTTCTTTCGCCTGCCGCCATAATCCGAGCGATGAAATATCACCTTCGCGAATTGCGATAAAACTTTCGATCTCCCATTTTGGACCGCCCCTCCCCCCTCTCCCCTCGTTCCGTGAACAATGGCGTTTGTCGGAAAAGATGATGAAAAACGAAACAAAACCGGGCGATTTCGAATGCGTGAAATTTGGCGGCGAACAATGGCGCCGGACCACGAAAAGAAGGGCCGAACATCCACGGTATTGCGCCCCCGAGGCTTATATTATTGTTCCTTTTCTCTTTTTCTTTTTTTTCGCAAGTATCGTGAAAATGCGGATTCCAGGAAAAGCGCGGCGTTCGATGAGGAAAAGGCGATTGTCGGAGGTGACGCATTGTCATCGTGAAGCGTGGAATCGTTTTTTATTAATCGCCCAGGGGCAGGGAGGAGGGGGGAGAGCATTTCTTCTCTCGGGTTTTGCGATGCTTCTTAAGGAAGATGAATGATTCATTAGTTACTTTTTTTAACTATAGAAAGAAATCGAAAATTTGTGATGATGTACGAAGCAGTCAGAAATTTCCTTACTGAAATTTAATTGTTTGTTAGAAAGAAAAATTGTTTTGTGTTAAATTTTTTTACTTTTTAATTGTATGAAGGTGGTTCTTGAATAAATAATTCATCATATGGAAAGTTTATGCAAAAGTTCTAATTTTTGTTTAAATAATGTATTATGATGCTGTTTTTCTTTCATAATAATATAGAGAAATGACGAGATGAAATTCATTTTTTCGTGTATTTTTCTACAATCTATCGAAATTCAGAAAAAAAACTGATTGTATTATTTATGAATAATTAATGCCTCCCATGCGGTTATTTCCAATGAAAATGATTGTTATGAAAAATAAGAGCGAAGTACCTTGTTACACTCAATGTTGGAGGCAAAACAGGGCGAAAATAATTCTCTTCTAAATTACAAAAAAAAAAATTTTATAACAAGATAAGATCTTCGAAATACCTGAAAACAAAAAAATAAAAAATCATGTTGACAAAGTTTACAACGTTGAAACATCACACGAGAATTTTTTTCCTGAGATGTACCATCAATGATTTAAAAGTTCAAAATAGTGAATTCTGCGAAGACCCTAAAAATTGTCGAAAAAAGAAAAAAATTCATTAAATCATCGACGATGAAATTCGTCATTTTAAAAACAGGTCGAACTTTTGATATTCTTGTAATAAAAACTTAATTCATAAAATTTTATTTCTTGTGGAAGTATTTACAAAAAAATTTTTTCATATATATTCCAGGTCATAAGAAATGTACAAGGCATATATTATATTTTCTTATAAAAAATTTGAAATTTTTTACAAAAGTGTCACTGGTTTTTATAAAAAGTTTTTTTCTTATTTGAAAGTTAAAGTCGACCTCATAAGAAATAGAATTATAAAAAATATCTGATTGTTATTAGAATTTTGCCATTTCTTATAAGAATTAAAATCACTAGTATATAATTTTTTTCAGTGAATTTTCAAATTGAGAATTTGAATCATAATTTTTGAATCTAGAATTGAAATTTCAGAATTTGATTTATAATTTTTGAATTTAGAATTGAAATTTTAGAATTTAAATCAGAATTTTTGAATTGAGAATTTGAATTTAAGAATTTGAATTAGAGTTTTTGAACTTATAATTCAAATTGCAGCATTTGAATCAAAACTGTTGCATTCAGAATTTAAATTAGCATTTTTAACTTTAGAACTTAAATTTCAGAATTTGAATTAAAATTCTCATTCTTTTTGTATTCTTGAATATTTAAAAAATTCCTTGTTAGGGACTTCGTTGAATTTGATTTTTCAAGATTTGACATTATTTTTGGTATTAATGAAAAAAAATTTTCGTGTGATTTGTCAACGTAGTAAACTTGATGAACATTAAAAAATCCACATTTTTTAGATACGAAAAAAGCATTGAATAAAAACTATCTAATGGTCATTCTTAACTTATACGAAATATTTACAGTTTCATATTTACATTGGTTTTTTCGCGATTACTTCATTACATTTTTTATTACAACTCTTTAATTAAAATTCAAAACATAATAAATACATATTTATTATTTTTTCTACTCTTACGAAGCGTCTTGATAAAAATCATAAATAAAAAATTTTATTTTGAATGTTTGAAAATCGTTATTTTTCATTTATTATAGTTTTCTTAATATAGTATAAATTCAACAATGTATGTATATCTAGTTAATAATTTAGTAGCTTGTCACTGGAAAAAAACTATACCGTATTTTCGAATAGCAAAATGGAATTTTTCACATACTTTGTATTAGATAAATAAATGTTACATGATATTTTTCTTCCTACCAGCTTGCAACAACAATTTATCAAATGTCAAATCCAGTGGTGGATCCAGAGACCTTTCGGCAGGAGGGGGGGGGGGGAAGAGGAATTAGACATTTACCTTTATGTCTCTGAAGTTTGAAACTTTCAAAAATAAACGAAAAAAAATTTTTCTACTATCCCCAGTTATTGAATTGAGCCGTAGTTATTGATTGACCAAATATTATTTAACGTTTTTTTGCAATTTCTGACTTCAAATATGAGTGTAAATGAAAAATCAATTCGTTTTTCATTTTCGTTTATTTCATAAAAGTTTGGATTTTCCGGTTCATTACCTTTTAGGTGTAAGTCACCTAAAACTTTTCTACTATTCTTGCAAAATTTTTGAATTTTGAAATCCAAGGGGAAGAGTGAGAATTTCGCTAATGAAAATAGTTTTTCAGATCCTCATTCTAGTTTTTTGAGAAATCATCAGTCTTTGCAATAATAACTAAAAAGTGAAAAAATTCCAATCTCATCAACTCGTTAGCTTTGTCCATGAAAAATTTCAATAAACCAAGAAACAAAAAATTTAACCATAACAGGTTTTATGAACTATTATAATAAATATCTAAGGAATTGCTAAATTCTTGCTAGCTTACACATGGTTTTTTGAAAAAAGTTTTGAAAGTGATGAAAATTAAACAAATCAAATATAATTCTCTAATTCGAATTTCTGTTAACTAGTCTTTTAGGTTGCCACTCTAACTTTTATAAAAATCAAAAATATTTAATGAAAAACATATTCATTATACTAATTACATATCATGGATTCAAATACAGATACCACTTCACTGCATCGTAATATTATACGATACACCAAATAATCCACTACTGATAAACTTCATAATTACCTAAACAACTCAATCATCACACACAATAATATCTTATTCGTGTATTCAATTCACATGCCTGAATATTACACTATTTACTCACTACGGAATCAAGGAAAACGGCACAAAAGTATTTCGCATGCAAATTCGTATATTTCGATCCTGGTGGCTATGAATAAATAATCGTGATAAACGATATCTACATAAATGATTCCTCTCGCAGCAACGACACTGAAAAACGGCTGTTTTTGTACGCCGTCAAACGCGACGAATTATCCCACCAAAACCCTTAACTATTTTCGTTATAATCGCTAACGAACAAACCCCGGGCTCTTATTCCTCGGATTTCACGTAGAGCGAATCTACCCGGCGCCTTGTTAAACTCTGGCGAACAATACATTTCGCGAGCTTCGAGCGTAACTTTGAAAAGAAGACCCCCAAAGCGAGACTGTCTCGCATTTAAAGTTATTGCGCGTGATGAGCACGAACGATAGATATTATGTTGAGGCCCTGTCTCTAATACCCCATCGTGAAACTTTGACACATTACGGGAACTCGTGTTTCCGGGACTAATACGGCATTTCTCGCACGGAATCGCCGCCAAGAGGGCTGCGAAAAGTGTGGGATTTAGATTTTCGAGGATTTTCAAGATCAGTAGGTAAGCCAAGGGGATTCCAGCTGACTTTAGAGTGGGGTGAGGTCACGTGGTATTGCGATTAATAGTAGAAATCGGATGTATTGACAGTAGGTGACTTATTCACAGACGATATTATTAATAAAATTAAATTAAGAGTTGTAATATTATTGTACGTATTTCGTATTTACAAAAAAAATTTATGTGAATCAAAAATCAGTTTACGATGTTAGAGAATTTTTTTTGCGATTTTTACAGTTGCGGTTTAAAATACTAAACTTCCTTATACTTCTTAAAATGCGGGATTTAGATTTTTGAGGGTTTTTATGATCAGTAGGTAAGCCAAGGAGATTCCAGCTAACTTAGGAGTGAGGGGAAGTCGCGTGGTTTGCGATGTAAAATATAAATCCGATCTATTGACGTGAGATAATTTACTCACAATTAGAAACTTATTTATAAAAGTATTTTTACACAGAATTTGAAGTTAAATAGCTTCAAAAGCGGAGGATCTAAGTTTTTGAGAATTTTCCAGATGTGAAGAGACAACTTATTTACGGTTGATAAAAAATCTACGGAACATTTCCATTGAGATACTTATTTTTTAGTAATTATTTGGAAATTTTCCAAAAAGTACCAGCTGTATGTAATTGATATTTTATTGACTTCTTCGTTGCACGTGACCATCACTGCACTCAATTGAGCTGGAATCCCTTGAGCTTACCTACTAAAATCTTTGTGGAGAGACTGAAAGAAAGTTTGATCAGTTCGGAGTGTCTGACTTATATTATTTTTAATGAATGAGTTTTTAATATTCTATTTGAATTCTATTTTTTTTTCGATAAAAAATGTAGCTTTCTGAACATGACGGCTGTTTTATATCAAAATACACTATCCAAGGACTTTTTTATGCTTGGAACAAAAAGAAAGAATTTTCATCATAGTCTGAAATCAATGTAGAGAAATTTCGAATTTCATCACACTGCAGACGAAAATCGAGAAAAATGGGGATGGATTTCAATTTCCGCGGATAGAACGAGGTTATTAAAAAGGGAATTTGATAGCTCGGGGTAAAAAAGCTGAGTTGGGGAGGTACATAAGAGGGTGTGAGATTCAAATCTGGGTCGCATTTTCGCGAATCGTTTATTCATTGTGACATTGAGAACGTGGGTTATAATATTAAAAGGGGAAGAATCAAATGCTGACCTGGAGTAAATGTTGGGTTTCAATTTTCAGAAGAAACGAAAGCATGAAAAATGCTTTCTTCAGCGATTCATTCATTCTTCAAAATCTTCGATTTTGATGAATAAGTTATAACATTGTCCAAAATGGAATAAACTTAGTTATTTTTTGCCACGATCTAGAGTAGTAATAAAATAATTCATTTTATCTATTATAGTTCTTGCAACTCGATTTATTCTAAGCAGAGCTGGATTTAGAAATTTGGCGCCCCTAAGCAGTTTCGAAAATTACCACCCTCCATCCCTCAAAAAAATTCAAATTCAGTGAATTAGAGAATTACATAAATTTCGAGTCTTCCATATAAAGTTACGAAAATTACAAAAGAGAACGAATAAAAAAAAATTGTAAATATGTCAAAATTTGGAAAATTTGAAAACTCGAATGTTTTGTACAACTTAGTAATTTCAAAATTTACATTTAGAAAATTTTATCAGATTTTGATATTCCATCATAATATCAAAAAAATTTCCCTTTCTTAATTTTGAAATTTTCAAGAAGACTGACATTCTGAAAATTCACTGTATTTTAAGAAATTTAAATATTCAAGCAATTTTCAAAGTTGTGGAAATGTGATTGACAAGAAAAATTAGAAAAGTCAGACATTCGAAAATTTTGAATATCGCAAGCATTTCAATATTGTAGAAAATGACTAATTTTTATGCAAACCAGTTAGTACGCTAGTGCTTGCCAGGTGGTTACACCAAATTTTTTTCTCGAATTCATAATTTTTTAATTCTCGTGCACTGCGTACTAACATACAAATTAGATAGTACGCTCGTGCTCGCTAGACGGCCACAACAAATTTTTTCTTGAATTATTATTTTTAATTCTCGTGCACTATGTTAATATCGTTCATGATCTACAATAATTACTAAAATTCGGAAATCTTGTCACATTTTGAACGTTTTTCGAACGATAAAACTTTCGCAAAATTAATAAATTGATGATAGAAAATGCTCGGAGTTGTAAAATTTTAAGTTATATAGAAATTTTAAGCTTTCCGAAAATTCGAGACAAAAAATGGTCGATGACATTTATTTATAAGTACATACATAAATTGGAATTTATAAATTATGAAAATTAAGATGTTTCGACAATTTCAACAGTTTTACTTGGAAAATTTCAGTTATTATGAAGATTTTAGCAAATTTTGTTTTCACATCATAATTTCATAATTTTTTTCACTCTGAAGACCCTACATAATAATAATTTTGATATTTACAAGAAGACTGACATTCTGAAAATTCACTTAATTTCATGATATTAAATATTCAATTAATTTTGAAAATTATGGAAATATAATTGATAAGGAAAATTCGTAAAGTCGAACATTTGAAAATTTCGAAGATTGAAAGAATTTCAATATTGTAAAAATTTACCGATTTTTATAAATATCGCTCATATTCTTCAATGAATAATAAAATTCCAGAATTTCGTCACATTTAGAATATTTTCCAAACGATAAGACTTTCGCAAAATTCATAAATTATTAATAGTTCTAAAATACTTGGAGTTGAAATATTTTAAATTACATAGAAATTTTCAGCTTACGAAAATTCGAGACAAAAAATAGTCAGCAAAATTTATTAATAAGTATATACAAATTCATAAATTACAAAAATAAAGATGTTTCGACAATTTCAACAATTTCACTTGGAAAATTTCAGTTATTCCGAACATTCCGATAAAATTTAAAAATGTCGAAAATATTGTAAATGTTGACCGTTTTTTTTTATATGGACCTATAAATGAAAATTTCGAATCCTGCAGAATTCATTAATTTAAGTTTAGAAGTTCTAATAATGTATCATAAAATTCAAAATTACAGCAATCATCATTCTCAATTAAAAGAATCAATGATTATACTATCAAACTTATTATTATATTGCAATGTTACCATGGGACTATTTATTATGTGCTATGTTTTAAACAAATGACGTATTCAATCAAAAAAAGTGACTGGTCATCGTGCTTTTAAACCTGGACTATTTATTATGTTGTTACATAATACATACCAAAAAAATAAGCAAAAAATTCTTACATCAGTTATTTAAATATTGACATCCCTGCTAAATTTTAGTTTCTCGCAGCTAAACTAAATTTCGAAAGTTTCATTTTCGAAATCCAGCCCTAATCCTAAAACATTCTTCATGAGGTACATAATATTTCAGGAAATAAATTTCACGAAATCCTATAACCAAAGTAAACCTTCTACACATGAACGAAATACCAAAAATCACAGAAAAAGAATGTTCTAAACTACAATGACCCCCCCCTCCCCCTTCCCCCGCCTTCTCTTCTTCTTTCCTCCTTTTACTTCTGCACTAGAAAATTCCTCTCACAACGCGAAAAGGCGAAATCCGGGATAGATAAAGCTGCAGACGGCCACGGATCTTTCTCTGACTGCTCGTTCCTCACGACCTAGCTGGCACGGCAAAAAGGAAGTCTGAGGGGGTGTGAAAAAGTGCGAGATAAGAGAGGTAATGTTTCTCCTAATTTTTCGGCCGAGGGGTAGATAAAAGCGGCCGCGGTGGAGGCAGTCGAAATGACATACGCGGCACGTCTCATTCTCGCGATGGGGGAGAAAACTGAAAAACGCCCGAGATAGGTAAAAGCGGCTCAATGTAGCGAGCAAAATCGCTGACTTATGGCTCGTGCCTTTTTTCGTATAAGCCCCGCTCGAACTACCCGACCTCGGCACTCTTTAACGTCCTACCTAGATTTCAGCGATTAATTTCAGCCCATTGTATGTGTGTTTTTCCGCTTTTTGCCTCCCCCGCCAACTATTTTTTCCATTTTTCCCTGACTGACATTGTCATTGGCAAACAAATCTCAATGGCTGTGTACCGGAAGTATCCGCTTTTGATGCAAGTCGCGGGATTTTCAAGGGTCGAGAAATGAGTCGCTGTGTATTTTTTTTTCGCGGGGTTTTGCGAAAAAAAGGTCTGGCTTGGTAGGTTTTTCGAGCTGTATTGTTGAAGATTTTGAATGCATATAGTTGAAGTTATTTTCTCTAAATCATAACTGTGACGTTTTGGCTACTTTTGAGCCCTTTTCATAATCTGCATATTTTTCACATCACATTAATAAATATTTTTTCAACACTAAATACACATACCAATGTACACATTTCTACTTACGTCTGTTAAAACTTCACATTGAAAAAATCTTTCTTCGCGTGATGTGAAAAATACTCAGATCTTAAAAAGAGCTCAAAAATTTACTGGGAATTTCAAAAAGACTGCTTTTGATGATTATACAGAAGCTACTGTTTCTACAAAGTTGTACAAATAAAACGATTTGTATTCCGCCAGAGCGAAATTGATAGCAATTAGAGAAATCAGATTCGAAATCCCAGAGGCATCGAATTGTAATCCGACGGTGTGTAATATATGTCTCTCAATTCACGGGCCACGAAACGAGGAAGCGCAGAATATGTTCACCTGTTGCACCTGGTTAGTTACGTAGCAGTTGCCAGGGCAAATTACAGCCTGAATAAAGCATTTGGCGCGCCAACAAACTCGGCATCACTCGTGTCGTGTGACGCGAAAAAACCCACCATCTACCCGAAAAACTCGTCTCGTTCCTGTGAATAATAGATGAGCTCGAAAAAATTAGACATCTTCATTCGCTTATCCCGTGGAGACTTTTCCTATCTCGTGCCCAACGACCAGATTTCTAGCCTACTATAATTTTTATACGCATTTCATAAAAGTAGAATGTAACATAATATAATCCAGATTATTTGTTTAGAAATTAAGGACGTGTCAGCAAAAGCCTTTGAATGGTTTTCAATATAAAAAAATCAAGTTTCTGGAAAAAAGTTTTTTTTAGCTACAAACTGAATGACTAAATGACAATGTAACACTTTTTAGAATTTCATGTGATGAACTGTTTTTTAACAATGATATGATGATTGTATCCAAAAAACTTTTTTTTTAAGAAACAATATGACTGATAATTTTTCACATTGGAATCAATCCGACATTTTCATAAAAAAATCAATAAATTATAATTGTTTTTCTTCAAAAATCGAAAGTCTGATGACTAAATGCCAATTTTATATTCCTAGATATAAATAAAATATTTTAATTAAGAAAATACGACGCACACAAATATAAAATCAGAAATAAATCATTTTTGAAAGAATAACATGATGGTCAATTTATTCCACTGGAATAAATTTTAGATTTATTTAAAAAATTATTTAATTTTAGGTTTCTCTTCTAAAAATTATAACCTAAGTAACTATAACACTAATTCAATATTTTTAGATGAAAAGTCTCTTGTTAAAATGAAGAAAACATGACACACACATGCGGTATTATAAAAACGGAGATAAGCCGTTTTCTAAAAATACTGTATCACACTGAAAAACCGATTTGACTGGCTCAAACAAATGTTTAGTCATTATTTGACAAACCAAGTATTTGGTTATCTTTAATAAATTTTTAGTTCACACAAACAAACTTTGTTTGTGAAAAATATTTCACAGTAAAAAAAAAATATGTTTGCCCGAAAAAAAAATTTTTCAAAATTAAATATTTAGTTGGTCAAATGACGACCAAACGTTTGTTTGAACCAACCAAATTATGTCTACTTTTATTCATAGTACCATATTTTAACTCTACAGTAAATATTATATTGATCTAATTATTTAACCAATTAAATATAATAAAATGAAAATAAAACTAAAACGAAATAAAAATAAAATTTTATGAAAATAAAGAATTTTAATTAAAATTTTCATTGAATTTTTAGAATTACATACCATCTTTGTGCGAGGATCAATTTTTGATTTCAAAAAACTTAATAATGATATAAAAATGAAATACCTAAAAATACCACGGAAAAATCAATTAATTATTAAGTACTAGTTTAACCGAACAATTGAAATTTTTAACAAATACCTAACATGTCTCAACGTTATATTATGGTCTATTAAAATTTAAACAATTTTTGACTGTATCTGTATGATGAAACATTTTTTGATATTCATTATTTATTATTTATTTAATTGTACAAATTTATGTTTAACTATAGTTATATTATAATTATAATTAGAGTATATTATATTATAGTATATTTATTATGATTATAGTTATATTATAATTTAATTAAAATTTTGGTTATGATAATTATAATTATATTAATTATTTAATTATATATGAAAATAGTTTAATTATATATTTAATTGTATTGAAGAACGTTAAGTCCGTGCGATGGTTAAATAAATAAATAATATATAATAATCATATATGCAAACAATAACATTATGATAATTATGCCATACTTGTCAATTTTTTTAAATTTGATCAAATTCTACGTTTTTTGTAAAATATAAATCTATTTTGTACGTAATTTTCTGAAAATCGTATTTATTGTAACTTAAAACCGATATAAATTCTTCGATATAAATTTCACGTTCTTCAATTTAGAAAATATGACACACACAATTATGAAATTAGAGATGAGTCGTTTTTCGAATAAATATAGCATGTATTTTGAAATATAGGTATCTTTTTCAAAAAACGAAAATACCAATCATTGATTATATATTATTTTATGGTCCTACTTAATGATATCAAATATATGTTCAGAAAATGTGAAGAATTGAATCCTCGAAAAACTTTCTTTGTCATTCAACTCAATATATTATTCTTTCGTGGAAATTTAGGGTTTTAAAATCGAAAAAATACCACAACTATGAAATTACATATGAATCGTTTTTCAAAAATAATATAGCATACATTTTGAAATATTCCTTTTTCAAAAAACAAGAATACCAATCGATTTTGAAGTTTCATCTCCGAAAATTGCAAACTTAGTGACTTAATATGAATTTAATGCTCCTAGCTAATGATAAAAATATTGTTTTTAATAAGTTTTTTAATTAAATGAAATTAGGAACAAATTTTATTCTTTTTTAAGTAATTAAAATATTTTTATGAAACCAAAATCTACTAAAATTACCAAATTCTGTCCAAAAAATATGACAAATAGAATTTTCGAGAAACTTTTTTCGTAATTCAGTTCACCATATTCTTTAATGGAAATTTATGGTTTAAAAACTCATAAAACATCACAAATATTGAATAAAAATGAGTTATTCTCCAAAATAATCTAAATTTTTTGTAACTCAGTGACTGAATACCGATATATTCTTCGATCCCAGATAATAATATCACATTTCAGTCCAGAAAATATGACACGTGAAATCCTCGAAAGAACTTCCTTCGTATTTCAATCCACGAAAGCTACCACGAAAAATGAATTCACGACAGGTAAATTTTTCTGAAAGCTTCGCAAGAGGGTACTTGTGCGAGAACTAATGACATCAAAAAGTTATTAATACGTCGGGAGTGAAATCGAAGAGTATTTACGGGAAAAGAAAGAGAGCGCGATACGATCGAATCCCATTCGCGACGAAAGTTGAACTTTGGAAATTTCGACGGCTCACTCATTCTTCGCGAGAGCGTCGCTGAAATTAGAGCGATTCTCAGCGAGTTTTAACGCGATCGCGGATAATATTTTTCCCGGCACTTCGTGGATATTATTTAAATTGGAATTACTTTTCTCATTATAAGCCAACCGACTAGAAAATCTCTTTCTCTCGAGTACGTCGTACTTTTATTATTTTTCTCGCCGAAAAGTTAATCTTTGACGGATGACAGCGCGATTGTCTTTGAGAAACCAGCCTTCATCTCTAAACCCTCCAACACTAAGACGACTCGTTCAACATTTTTTCTTTTTTTTCATATTTTACGTTCGCGAATCGTAATACCCTGTCTTCGCGATTATTTCGATTGGTGGAATTCTTGAGGTCTGTGGCAGATGTTCGAGAAAAAGTTTCAAATTTATTCAACCAAAAGATCAGTTTTCCTGAAATCGCATTTATGATTCCCATATCAGAAAAAAGTTCTTTTAAACTTATGAAAATTCTTGGCTTTGCCTAGAGCGGATTTCTTAAGAGCTCTGGAAGAAAATGCTATTAAAGTATTCCAGGACAATAGTAAGAAGGTTATTTTTAAATTCAATGTAGAGTGTAAAAACAAAAAGATAAATAATATAAGAACCACGTTTTGAACTATAGAAAAGCAACGTCATTGTTAAAAACTCTTTTTCACTGCTCGCTTTGACGCAGCATCAAGTAAAGTCAATTATAAATTTTATACAGAAAACGCGAATATTTAACAAATAGGCTGTGTAGTGAATACGATGATAAAATTTCATTTTTATAACAATGCCACGGATCGCCTTTGTGAGAATCGACCATTGTGCCAGTGCGCCCCTGAAATATTACCTTTTAATTAGACGTTGCATTTTCTATGAATTTATTCGACTTTGAATGTCGAAATTCACGTCAATGAAGCTCTGGTGAATGGGAACAAACAAGTTGAATAGCCTCCATTGGCGAATTCAGTAATCTTTCAACAGTGGTAAATCATATTTTTGGATTTTCAGTAGAGTGCTCCAAGTCAAGTATTTTCCATGATCTTACAATTTGACTTTTCTGCAATATTCACGAGTAAGATGTAATTTCGAACGCGTGAAAAGAGCTTTATTCTGGGTATTGGAAAAAAAGGAGATATTTCTCATTTCGTGATTCAGCTGGATTTGCTCATTTGAATCAAAGTTATTATATTTCATGCATTTCTCGAGAGAAACTTGATAATGTATAATAAAAATAAAAATATTTTTATAAATGTAAAACTAACCAAGTACACAAAATTTATCGTAGAATTAAGTTTGAATCCTTTTCATGTGAATGAGAATATATTTGAATTACTTCGAAAGTTTTTCTTTTACGCAAATATTAATGCATAAAAACAAAGTTGCAAAGAAAGATAACTTATTAAAGTTTTTGCATAACCGTGATTTGGAAAAAAATTAACATCAGAGGTATTACTTTACTCGCACCCGAAATAGCTAGAAAGATGGCCTCGGCTGACTGAAACGGATTCTTCTACTTAAGCATTTACGAACTTTCTGAGCAAATTATGCTTGTTCTTACGTAAACGATGGCACTTGATATTGATTTATCGAACGTTACTCAGGATCAGCGATGGATCGGTTAAGTTTTTAAGCGAATTCATAAGTTCACATGCGACGAAAATATCAGAAAAAAAGGTCACATTCAGAATTTTTTTATCGTTCAATCAATGAAATTATTTCAAGTCTTTTTCACAACTCGAACATCGAAAACTCGATTTACGACGTCTGCCAAAGATGGCGTAACTGAGCGATTTCAGGTTGTTTCATTTACTCCACTCGACT
>JAPYZL010144480.1:0-10904 GCA_030522825.1 Platygaster orseoliae
TTTTTTAATTAATTAATGATTGACCTCGTAACGTTGAAATCAGACCTCGTTTCACCTGCTAACGAACTGCTAACGATTAAAATTTATTTCATCAATTTTTGTCCATTTTGTCGGCTATCGTCATAATAATGCAAGTTTGCCACTCTCTTCCTTGAGACTCTCTATGAGGGATGTTCGATACCGCATTGTGTCTTTTTCTCGCTTATTATAGCTGTCGTTTAGCGAGAGAGAGAAGCCAATAGTATCGAACATCCCTACTCTCTATTCTTGGGTCGTTACGTCTTACTCTAATGTCTCTCCCTCTCGTTCTACAGCTGTGTTTTACCGACTGCTTCAATATTGTCGAAGACCTCTGTTGGTACTTTTATTTTAAAAACCGTTGAATTATTTATAAATATTCCTCGACGACATTTCAGAGACATGACTTTATTTTTTCGGAGTGTAAATACAACTTTTTTTTTCGTACAAATAACTGTTTTTTTTCTTTATACACGTCTTTTACACATTCAAAAAACCTATTTTTTCAAAAAAAAAAAAAAAAAAAAAAAATACTCTAACAACAGAAGAAAATATTATAAAACTTATGTTTCTTTCACTTTGGAACAATGAATTCTTGCCTACAGAAAGAAAAATAGTAATTTTTTTCCAATAAAATTACGCACTACATAGTGTGGTTGGAGCTGTATCTAAGACATAAAATAATTTATATATTTCAAATTTTATTTCTCTTTTGCATCGATTATACAATTTTGTTTATCTTTTGGTTCATGCACATGATAAAGAACAACTTGTATCAGCATAGTTCATCAAAAAAAGTTCGAATTGTTTGCATCGTTTGCATTCTTATTATACCTATTTGGATGTCGCGCGTAAATGCACTTGACATTTGCCGCTACAACTGATCAGATCAGCTGATAATAGCTATTTATGCACACATGCACAGAAAGCAAGATTTACGCATTTTGACTTTGACTTTCTCATCAGTTGATTTCGTCTAAATTTGTTTGTTTTTCTCACTATGGGAAACAAAGTTTCGACGAGAAAACCGAAAAAAGAAACATCGGTCCCCGTGAAAACGACAAATGGGCCAGTGTCAAATGACAACACTGAAAAGATAGAAATTTCAGAACATGCTCTCGACACGTCGACGACTGACGAAATAAATAGCTGCATCAAAATGCAATTTTCCCCGGTCAACAAATTAGGCAAGGTTGGTAGCAAATTTTTTAGACTTCGTGAATATGGTTTTTGAAACGTAGTTTTGAGGCATGTAAATTTCTTATTTTTTTGCGACTTGACAATGGCGTATGTAATCAAAAAGTTAAAAGCAAATAAAAAACCATGTCTTATAATTCAGAAATTTCGATTTTTCTGGTATTAAAGGTAAGCATTGTCGATCCTATTGAACTTGTAATTTTTAATTACGCATTTTCATACTCTTTTCTTTGAATTTTCATTATAATATAATACATTAAAATACTAAAATATGTTTGAATACATGAGTTATTAAGAAATATTTAATTTGTATAAATATCTTAAAATGCGTATAACTTTTTTAATTTTGAGTTTCGTGAAAAATGGCAAAGGACTTTTTGATTCAAGATTAAAAAAGAAGTATTAGATTAGATAGATTCTTTTTGGCAGTGGGGGGGGGGGATTTTGGTACACCCTGTATAATTTATATCAACTTCTCAATTATTATAAATGCTATAATTATTTATTAAATTTTGATTATTTTATTTATTGCATCAATATTTTTTATTGTTATTAATCCTACATTTTTATTTCCATTTTATTATAATTATCTGAATAAAATTTGAGTACAAGTATGTTAATGAAAACAACTGTTATTTTTATTATTATTATAGGAATAATTTTTGGATTATTGATTAATTATATTTATAAAAATTTTTTTTATAAAATAAAAATTTGTATAAATACAATAATTTTAATAAAGATAATGTTTGGAGTACGAATATTAATTTATTATTTAAAATTTATGGTTATTATAATGAAAAATTTATTTAGTTATATAGAAAAGGGTTGATTAACATTTTATAGGGTGGGATTATTGAATTTAATTTATAAAAGTGTATTTTTAACTTATAATTATTTTAGATTAGTTAATTTATTTTTTATAATAATTATTATTTTAATATTATTTTTTTTTAATAGTTTAATTAAAATTTAATATTGAAAATGTTAAGATGAATTATTTTCTTAAAAAATTAATTTTAATATTAGTTTAAATTAATTATTAACAATAATTTACCTCTATTTGGTTTCAATTCATATAAATGGTATTCGTTACCTTAATTTAAGTCGAAATAAATTTTTTTTAATTTATAATTAATTAACTTTTAAAGTTTTATATTTTGAAAATATAAGTTAGAATTTTATTATTCTATTAATTTATTTGAATCATTTAATTAAATTATTTATTCATTCAATATATAAACCTAAAATTAAAATAATAAAAATTCTTAGAGAAAATAATATTAAATTAATTAGATTGATTATATTAATGTTTTTGATTAATGGGAACAATAAGGTTATTTCTACATCAAAAATTAGAAAAATAATGGAAATAAAAAAGAATTGAATTGAAAACGGAAGTCGATAAGTTCTTATGGGTTGGAATCCACATTCAAATGATGAATTTTTTTCTCGATTTAAATTTTTTAATTTTATTAAATAGAAATTTATTATTAATAAAATGAATGGAATGATTATAATTAATATTATTCAATTAATTATTAAAATAATTGAATTAATTAAATTGAAGAAATAATAATAATTTATTCATTAATAATTGAATTAGGAATTCATTAATTTATTTCTTTATTTCTTTAAAGTGTAATAATTTATTATTATTAAATTTTAAATGCAATTTAAATATTTTTTTTTAATTAACTCTTCCTTTTATTATTTATAAATTATTAAATTAATTTTATTATGAAAAAATAATGTTTTATTTTAAACTATATAAATTTTATAATTATATTAATTTATATTAAATTTTTTAATAGGAAATTAAATATATTATTTATATTATATAATTAATTTTAAATGGTCATCAATATATAAATAAGTATAAAAAAAGTCATACTACATCTACAAAATGTCAGTATCAAGCTCTAGCTTCAAATCCAAAATGATGGGTTTTGGAAAATTGAAAATTATTTAATCGTAAATATGTAATTAAAATGAATAGTGATCCAATAATAACATGAATTCCATGAAATCCAGTTGTTACAAAAAATGTAGAACTGAATGATGAATCGTTAATTGAATATATTGATGTTTTATATTCTATATATTGAAGGTAGGTAAATGTAAATCCTAATATTAAAGTTAAAATAATTCTTAATTTTCTTTTTTTAAAATTTATGTTTAAAATTGAAAAATGTGCTCATGTGATGAATATTCCTGAAGTTAATAAAATAATTGTATTAAGTAATAGAATATTAAATGGATTGAAAATAATAATGCTTTTTGGCAGTCATATTATACCAATTTCTATTCTTGGTGCTAGTATTATGTGAAAAAAGGCTCAGAAAAATGAAAAAAAAAATATAATTTCTTTAAAAATAAATAATGATATTCCTTTATTTATATGATTGATTACAAATTTATTATGAATTCCTTGGAAAGATCTTTCACGAATTACATCTCGTCATCATTGAAAAACACATAAAATAGTTGATAAAACTCTTAATAGAGATAGATAGTAATTGTAAAAATATTTTATTGTATGTTATACAATAAATTATTTTTGAAAATTAAAACGATGGTAATACCATTGTTTCAATTTTTTTTTGAATTATGATATATCGTTATTAATCAAAATTATAAAGAAATTTACTATTTTAATGGACTTTATTACTCTAACTTTATTACTCTCGTAGTTTTTGTCAATGGTAAATTATTACAAAAATGTGATTGTAAAACATTGTCTCTTAACAAATTTATAAACTGTAGAATATTAGGACCTTTAATTGTTCGAATGAATTCAAAAATTTGTTCAAACAATAAATAAAATTAATTCGGAACTGGTTTACATTTTTTTGTTTTCAGTTACTCCTAGAGTACTCTCAAAAACAAGAAAACGCCTCAGGAATCACAGAGAAAGTTTTCATCGTATACCTATTTCCTGACAAACCAGAATTGGGGAGAAGACTCTTCAATTTTTTTAACACCAAAAAACAGACTAACGCACAAATGCCGCTGCAAATTTTTAAACAGCAATGCGAAAATTTTCTCCTTACTGAAAAGCACTTGGAACTAGTCGAATGCTACGTGAAAATTCATATGGACGACGACGTAGAGTGCGTTCAGCCCACAAATTTTAGAGAACTTTTAATGGTATCCTACAAGATGATGATGCACCATGACGAGACTGATGTTAAAAAATCGGAAAAAGTGTTTGAAGCTTTGGTTAATTCATGTGTAAGTCAATTTTTTATACTTCTCCCGAAATGTTTATGAGTTTTTAAAAGTTCACGTAAAAAAACTACTTTTGAATGTTCAACATTGTTTTACATTCATACTACAGTCATAAAAAGTTTGTTCTAGTGATGTCCGAGGACTCAAATTTAATTATTTCAGTTCCATGGAAAAGACTCAACCTCGATTTCGAGAGTCGTCCATTGGCTCTCTAATAATTTGCCTGGTTTGATTAAACAGTTGCATAATTATGTGGTGCACACTATAATAACTGCCTATCACAATGGAGAATGTTTGAATTCTTTGCCCAGTACTGAGCCAATGGATAAAGCGGGACAAAATTTGTACGAGATGGAAAAGTCGCTGCCATTGATTTATTTGTGGATTTTGTCCATGATTCTTCCAAAAGAATATGTCCATCCGGTTTGTTTACTTATGCATTTTTATTGCATGTTGGATTTTATGACATGTGCTTAAGACGACTCGGAAGCTATTGTAGTGTGAGAGAGATGCATGGAATGGAAAGTAAATGAGAGGAAGAAGGACGAAAAGAGAATGCCTTCCGAGTCGTCTTAATAGGGCTGCCAATTTTGAAAACGTTGAAAAATTGTTTTGGAAAATCAATTTGGTTGGTTTAATCAAACGTTTAGTCGTAAATATTTTTTTGTTTGGTCAAATACATTCAAGTCAACAGAAACAATAGAAACAAGACTGAATCAAAATTTCTTTGTCTTGACTAAAAATTTAGCTAATTGAACTAAATATTTAGTTAATTAAATAATGGCCAGAAAACCACAGTTTTTGTAGTTAGTAAAATGTAACAAATAAATTTTGATCAGTTTCATTCTACTTCCAGGACATAAGCTCGCAATCCAACTGTAGCCTCTCAAGCCTCGCGTCGAAGCTCTCTACTGGCATTCCGTTTCCCAGTCATTGGACGATTCTTTATGACACCGACCAACACGGTCTCAGTTGGAACCGCTTCACGAACCACGTTTTCGGTTACCGCGGACCCACCATAATTTTCATTGAATGTGAGCCTGACGCCAACAAGAAAATCCCGATTGCTTGTGTTTGCTCTAATGTGGAGTGGAGGGAGTCACACCTCTATTACGGGGACAAACACTCGATGGCCATTGCTTTGACACCCACATTCAAGATCCTGGAGCACGCTCCGAAGATGCTTTATTTCAACATGAGCATCAGGGGTTATCTTCGTGCGTTAAGGGCTGGGACAGACTCCAAGAAACCTTTTGTGGATATCGACGATGGTTTACACTCAGTGAAGATAGATGGCATGCCTTACAAGCTGGCTGGTCTGCGCGTTTGGGCATGTGGTGATAGAAAATTGAAGTGAGTTTTTTGGGGAATTCAGTGAAATTTCGATTAAAGTCTTTATCATTCAAGCAAGATGCAGATTTTGTATTATTCTGGACTTTTTTGTTTTTTTATTTCACTAACTGAAAAATCTCTCACTCTCTCTGTAGGAAAATGTTCCATAGAATTTCCATTGAATTTCCCAATGAAAAAGTCAATGGTTTTTTTGACTATGGAAATTTTTCCATTAAACTTTTCCCTTGGTTTTCCATTGAATTTTCATTACATTTCCATGCATGCACACACAATGTCCATTCACTTTCCATAGGATTTCGATTGCATTTTTATAAGATTTCCATTCATTCACATACAATTTCCATCCACTTTCCATTAGATTTTCATTGGATTTCCATAAGATTTCATCCAAAAAATGTGTACAAAATTTCTCTCATGAACCACTTCAATGGAAAAAATTTTCCATTTATCAGCTTGATGGAAAAAATTTCCTTTCGGATTTACCAATGCAACGTATGGAAAATTGTGTTCATTCATCAGCTCAATGAAAAAAATTTCCCTTCAGACCTACCAATGGAAAACGTATGGAAAAATTTTTCCATTCATTAGCTCTATGAAGAAAAAATTTCCCTTCAGACCCACCAAGGGAAAACGTATGGAAAAATTTTTCCATTCATCAGCTCTATGGAAAAAAAGTTTTCATTCAGACCCATCTATGGAAAATTTATGGAAAATCGATGAAATTAATTTTCCATTAACTTTCCATTCACTTTCCATTGAACTACTACTACGGAATTTTTATGAAACGTTTTCCTATGGGTCACGATTTGAATTAGTAGAAAAGTACTAATTATTAGTGGAATTACACCAATTGAAAAAGAGAAAATTGAGGAGCCACTAAAGATTAGTGAAAAATCATCAATTGAAATAGTGATTATCGCTTACTAATTGAATTAGTAAGTTATGACTAAAGAAATGAGTGAATTACTACTTTCAAACTTTAGTAGAAATCCACTACTGTAATTAGTAGACTTAGGTTATAGTCTTATAAGTGTATTATCGCTAAATGATTAGTAGAATTCATCTGATGAAAAAGTCAATGTACACTAATTTTGTAGGTTGATTATTAAATTTTTACTAATGAGAATAGTGTGGATTAATTGCATTAGTGAATTTTCACCACTTACATTAGTTAATAGTTACTGTTAAGAATAGTGGATATTCACTAGTACAATTAATGATAATCTAGTATTCAAATTCTTATTCATTATTGTTACATGGGAAAAATGAAGCAATCATTAGACATATTTACACATTTGTTAAAATGTTTCTTTCCTTAAAATCAAGCGTTGAACAATGTTTTTTACAACTAGGTGCATATGTAATATATTATGCAGAGATGAGCGTCGAAACGTCAGACTCTTCAATATCATTAATTTTTTTCGAAAGAGCCAATAATGAAATATGTAACGCCTTAACAGAAGGCTTTGCAACTTTCGTTGTTTTAAACAAAAATAATTGCATGAAATTGTGCAATTAAGACAAAGAATGAGCAAAATGCACATCAAATACGTAATTAAATTTGAAAAGAACGCCAAAAAAAAAAAAAAATGAAAGCTCGCGTAATTTAAAAAGTGAAATTTACAAATCCATGTTACAAGCACGGAAAATGGAATATAATCTTAATAAAATCAACTTATAATGTGCTAACTTCATAAATTGTTATTGGTATGGTATACCATTTTTATTTGTTTAAAAAGTAAAAGAAAAAATTACTGTATTCCATGTATAGCATATTCACTACATATTCGGTCACATATATTGAATTTTACTTATTAGATCGTCGACCATCAAATTACTTTTTGAAATAGTGAGAATCTTTAATTCATTAGTCACTTGAAAAATTCTGCCAATTGAATAGTAGAATTTGAAACAACTAATGTGGTTAGTGAAAATGTCATTAATCACATTAATTATAAATTTACTAATTGTTTAGTGGTTTCAAAAATTTCACTAATTGAGCGGTAAACTTTTATATCACTAACTCATGTAGTTGAATTTGACTATTTCTTTAGCTAACTTGCGGAATAGATATATTGCATGGAGAAAAAAATCAAATTTGACGGCATATGTATCAATTATTTTCGAAAAAAAATCAATACGTATTTTTTTGTTTCTTAAAAAATTATTATTTTAGAAGATATGGGAATTTCGAATTTCGTACACATAGATCTACTGATTTTGAGCATGCAAATGACGTCATATAGTAAGAATGACGTCACTTCGTTGTAATTTTCAAAACGATGTGTTTCCGTCAATGTTCGAGGTATGACAAAAAGAAAAAATACGTGTCTGATATTTTTTAATAAACTAACGATATCAGCAATAAAGAAATTGATGAAAAATGTAAATTCCACTAATTCGATGGTGAAGCTCTCACCTACTAATTGAATTAGTAAAAATTCCACTAATTCAAACTGAGAGAGCTCATAATCTTTTTTTTTTCATTGTTTACTTAGAATATGAATGTGCAAGGTTTTTCTTTATAACTAGGGATCGTCAAATGGACTTGAAGAAATGGGAACTTGGAGAAACCCAGAAACAAAGGGTTGTGAAATTGAGCCCAGCTGAATGGATGGAACACCCGGACAGGTACCTATTACAAATGGCCGGGCGTCAATCCTACGCGACACCCGATCCCTAATTCGAACTTATCTTTGAAAATGTTAAAGTTAAGTGTACAGTTTCGGATATGTGAAGATTATATTTGAAAGTTTTTTGCTTTTTAAAAAATTTTTTTTATCGTGAAATCCATCATGATTTGCATAAAAATGAAAAAAATTTTTTTTAATTTGTTCAAGCTTTTGGTATTTTATTTCTGTTCTCTTGATAAAATCAATCAAATTATATCGTCCAGTTTTATAATGTATAATTTTTATACTCGTGACATTTATTTTAAGTTGAACAAAACTTCTGTCGACGAGCAACAGTGACTTAATTTCTTCATGTTGTAAATAAGCCAACATTTTGGAATATGCTCTAAATCCTCTTGCAGTGAATAAAAAAAAGTGAGGTCAAAGTATGCGATTTCATGTCAACAGATGTTTATTGTTTTTTCCAAACCGTTCAACGGTCACAAAGTTAACAACTTAGAAGCCTTTGTATTTCACAAGATATGATTACTATTATTTGTTCGTTCGCATTTTGTACAATATTCACAATATTTCAACATTCAATATATCGTTTATATTTTAAATCAGTTCAAATTTATTGTCATAAACATGGACTGCGTTTTAAGTATCTGTTTTCCGCTATTTGTTATCGAAGTCCAAGCACTATAATATAAAAAATAATCGCAGGTAAAAAAAATTACGTTGGTACACAAATTTCTTTCAATTGACTTTAGGACTGCAACATTCATAAACGGATAGACAAACTCTGCACATAAAAATGATTAAAATTCATATTTTCCAAAGGATTCGTACAATCATTAATTTCATTAACTTCATCTGTAACTAAAATGTGTTCCTTTTTTTCATTCAGCTTTTCGTATAAAATAATTGACATAAAAGTCAAGAACGGAATAAAAAAGTGTTTAAAATAATTTTTTTTCCCACGTTCATATAATTTCGATGTACTAAGTATTTTAGAGTCCTTTGTTGTAATAAACGATTTTTGCTGAAGGATCTTTTTTGTGAACTTGATCCTGAACTTCAGGTTCGAGTTTATCGACAGAAACTGGAACTCTTTGTGCGAAAAGTGCGCAGCAAAGAGGGGTCGCGAAAGTCAAACAAATTCCGCAAATTATCACTTGGATTGGGCCTCCAGCCCATTTCGCTTTACAGAGTAATTGTTTTTTGTCAATATAGGTCATCACTACAGGCGCCATAACTGTAACATAACAAAATAAATTTTTTTACATTTCAAGTATAAAACAAATGCTTGGAATGAAAATCCTTACTCATGCTGGGCGAGGCCATTAAAATTCTGGAAAAAATAACGGAAGTGATGGCTTGGGTCGCCATATTTTTGCTGTGACCGACGACAGCACCACCTTCGTTTTGCAGCTCGATGCCATTTTGCAGTTCCGTGACCCTCATGAGTGGTATGTTGACGCAGTTGGCTGCTGCGACCGCCGCCAGAGGGACGAGGCGTCCAGCCAATGGAGGCCCTCGCGCAGCGAGTTTGTTGAGGGTCAGGGCCGTCAAAACGGCGCCCCCCGTGGCGCTGATGTAGCTCTTCACTAGCGTCTCAACTGGTATTGGACTTGACCCGCTGCGGTTCGTGTAATTCACGACCGCGTTGAAAGACTGGTTGAACCACTGCCAAAATATCACGGCGGGTGTCGAACTGCGGTTTATAAATAAACATTTGTGCTTTTACTGAATGGATATCAGACGGTAAACGAATGGAAATACCCTAGTGATTTTTATTTTTATGAAAACTTCACAAAAATTTTTTTATAGAAATTTTCATGAAGTCGTCTTTATAAAGTTCTTACATAAAAAAAGTTTCCTTTTTTCTTTGTTATCAATGTTACTATGTCTTTAATATTGTTTATACACATATCTAGAATATTTCTATAATAATTCGCATTTGTGAAAAAACTTGGAAAAACCTAACCTAGCGAGCACGAACGTACTAATCGACTTGCGTGTGCATTTTACACGTGGTGCACGAGAATTTTGAATGAGAATCGATTCCTCATAATATGTGATATCATGTAACAATTGTATTAGAAAATTAATAACTTTTTATAAGATTGAAAAATTTCTTATAAAAAATTCTGCAGTTTATAAAAAGCGGGGTTCAAATATTTTCTTATAAACAGTTATAAATTTCTAATACCAGGTATATAAGCTTAAATCCGCTGTTTACTCATAGATAACGTTAGTAAGCATATTACCACCTACCATGAAAATGTCTTACTGTTTTAGTATGAGTTCGACATCTGTTCACATCAATCAGTGCACATCATAAGCGACTTCATACAACAACATACGTTTTTCTTTGTGTAATCATGTATAATTTTGTGCCAAAAAAAGAGCATATGCGGGAAGCTCTGCTTTTCTGCTTCAATTTAAAGAAATCAGCTGCCGAATCACATCGAATGCTTGTGGAAGCAT
>JAPYZL010144531.1:0-12185 GCA_030522825.1 Platygaster orseoliae
TATTCAGACACTGAAAGCGATATCTTTCTGAAGCATATTATCGCGGGAATATTGAATGGTTTTTTGTCCGGATTTTGGTGGCGCACCCTGTATATATCATGATTTATATTTAACCATATTGATATAATTATATTATAAATCATAATATAAATAATAAATGTCAAAAAAATATAATAAAATATAAATATAACAGAATATCGACTTATTTTCTATTATATTACATTAAAATAGTATTTCATCATGTATATTATAGATAATAATTTATATATTACAATATTTGTTAAATTATATTATAACTATATATATTATATATTATATAATATAATAATTTTCCCTTAGATTATTAGGAATATACTATTTCCACACTAGTTAAGAAATAAACTTTTATGTTTCAAATTCCAATAAAACACACCATAAATTCCAAACATTCTAACAACTTTACATAAATATTACCATTTTCTCAGTTACACATTACGCACTAACAACCTGTAATTATTCCGCACTACAACGCGGAAAAACCGCATTTAAAGACGATTCACACGAGTGGAATAAGAGCGTACTTTTTCCACGCGAGATAAAATATATTTCGCTGACACGTCACGACTTTTTTGTGTATAAATAATATCTTGAAAGGGGTTTTTTTCCCCCAGGAAGGAAAAGCGGCTCGTAGCTCCGAGTCATTCATTCGCGAAGCGTGATACAGCGCATTCGTTTTAAAGTCGGCACATTCATATACAAGTTTCGGGCTTGAAAACTTGAAAGCTGCGTCGATCGAAAGCTCGGAAAGTGTGTGAGTGACCGCGTTGCGATTCATTGGATGAAAATTATTCCTGCCAGGGCAATTAATGTTATAATAAAACATTCCCGAGCGTGTTTGCGACGCTATTCCGTATCCGGGGTTTGACACACAGCGTTACGAGCGCGATAATTTCGAGAGTAATTGTTTCGCGGAGTGAAGCAGTCGAAAACGAGGTTATTATTTCAGTTTCGATGCGAACGAACGCGAAAGGAAAAATTTGGCAAGGTTTCAAGTCTTTGTGGAATTCGTGACATATGAAAAATTTCTTTATTCCCGAGATAATCTTCCTAATGAACGTTGCGTTACCGAGGAAAAATGTGTGCATCAAGTAAATACTGGGGGCAAGAACGCGAAACATGAATGAATGTTCTCGTTACTTGGACATGAAAATTTTTTACTCTCGAAATAACGAAGGAAGCCGGGGCTGCATTTTTCCGCATGTCGATTTTATGAACAACTTTCGAGGAGAAGAAAAAAAACGGGTCAATTATTTAATTTGCCGTGATATTATCTTGACTGGGGAATGATGTTTTATCTCTTTGAGCAACTTGACCTGGTTATTGTCTCATTTTGCGGGTCGTGGGAATTGGCCTGGGATTTTCATGGTTTCCACTTCGATGATTGGTGACTTTTATTTGGTTATAGAACGGGGGAATGTGGGGAAATCATTTTTTTTTTTGTAGTATGAGGGTTGATGAAACGAATTTTGTCAGAGGAAACATGTACTGATGCAGAAAAATAATTATTAATTGTAGCATAAATATATGTATATTAAGACACGATTCCATTTTCATTATTTTTTTCAAAGTAAACAAATAATTTTCAAAAGATCTTGGAAATGAAGTATTACATTTACATAGAAAATATAATATTCTCTAGAAATATAAATAATTCTAATTACTTAAAGTTTATGTAAATACTATTTTTTCAAAAATTAAATAAAACTTGTATATAAATTTACAAATAATTGTGTCCTAGAGCATCGAATCCCAAAAATCTATAATAAAATATATGAAAGCCCAATTTAATTTTTAGTATATCGTCAAAAATGAACAAATAGTTAGTGAAGGATATTGGAAATGATATATTTACATGTACCTAGAAAAAATATTATTTTTCATAAATATCAATAATTCTAAGTATTCAAATTCTATGTATCTACATATTATTCTTTCAAAAATCAAATGAAATTATATAAATTAACCAATTTTTGATTCGTAGAGCATCGAATCCTATAAAACTTTAATACAATACATGAAAATGAAATTCAATTTTTAATATATCATTAAAAAAAAACGTATAATTTCTAAAAGATCTTAGAAATTCTATGTACATATGATTTTTTCAAAAATAAAATATAATAATATTTATTAACAAACTTTTGAATCACAAAGCATCGAATCGTATAAATCTATGATAAAATACATGAAAATAAAATTTTATCTTTAATACATTATTAAAAATAGACCCATAATTTCTCAAAGATCTTGAAAATGAAATATTTACGATTACGTATAAAAAAAGATATTTTCCAAAAATAGAAAGCTCTATTGTCGCGAATCAATAATTACACTAGTTTACAAATTTTTCGTTAGTTGCGACTTCCTTTCAAAAGAAGAGTTTTTTAGAGTAGTTTAAGGTTGCTGAATACGAAAATATCATTCATTTATTTTTCCAAAGAAGTGTTATTGAAATATTTGCAAAATTCATGTTTTTCTCAGTTTTTTTCCAGAAGTATCAAGAATGCTTGACTTTATTATCATGAAATATATATTTTTGCAAAAGTGTACTTCTTAACTTTACGGTGTTATACTGCTTTTATTGATCAAATTAGTAGTTTTTAAGTTACAGCTACTGAAAATCTCAAAAAAGCGCGTTTAAAAAACAACTTATATTCTGAAAAACGCACTTTTTTACATTTTAAGTAGTTGTAACTTAAAAACTATCAATTCGATCGATAAAAGCAGTATATCACCGTAAAGTAAAGAAGTATACCTTTCCAATTATATATATTTTATGGTAATTGACTTGATTTTTTTCGATATTTCTGGCAATAAATTAGAAAAACAAGTTTTTTGCAAATATTTCGATAACGCTTCTTTGGAAAAATAAATGATTGATATTTTCATACTCAGCGACGCCAAATTAGTCTAGAAAACACTTTTTATGCAAAGTAGATTTTTCATGTAAACTAATGTTATCTAATATATTCTATTATAGATTTCTAAGATTTGATGCTCTTGGATTCAAAAATTTGTCAATTTTTATAACATCAATTGTTATTTGAGAAAATAATATATGCATTGATTTTGAGTATTGAGAATTATTGATATTTTTGAAAAATATTTCTTTTTCTTGTTAATCCTGATATTTCATTTACAAAATCTCTTACAAAATATTTGTTTATTTTTAATAGTATTTTGCGCATTGAATTGCATTTGTATCTTTTCTATCAATTTCTAGAATTTGATGTTCTTGTATTCAAAAATGATTCGATTTATATCATTTCAATCTATCTTAAAGAAACTTTTAGATTATACATAGATATTGAGTATTCATAAATCATTGACGTTTCTAGTATTTATTGTGTTTATGACTATTTAGAAAATTATGCAAGATTTTTTAGTGCTTCTATTAAGTAGCATTATATTCACAAATCGATATATAGATTTATGAAATTTGATACCCTTGAATTCATAGTTTTATTTGTATTTTGGGTATTGCAAAAAATTTTTTTTTGAACAGTACATGAATAAACTCATGGTAATTCGTAGACTTCTACTTGTTTGAATATTATTTTGCTTGTTTTTTTTAGTATTTCCACAGTTTCGATTCTTTTTTATTTTTGCAAATTGATATTAAGATTTGCAATTTTTGGTGCTATAATTTTGGAATGTTAATAAATTATTTATATATAATATTGAACCATCAATAAAATAATGCAACAATTTTTATAATTTACTGTCTTAACTTTTCATACATATTAATTTTCTTTTTTTGTGATTTCATAACTTTTTTCAAATTAATAATGATAATGAACATACTATTTTCAATAGTTGTAAAAAAATGCATTCTAAATTTTTGAAACAATTATTTTATGAACGAAAAATTTTTTGAAAATTATGAAATATTCACCAAAAATTATCATTTTATCAAAGTAAATAAACTTATATATTATACATAGATTTTAAGTATTCATAAATCATTGATATTTTTAGTATTTATTGTGTTGATCATTATTTTGAAAATTGTGTAAGATTTTTGAGTGTTTCTATAAAGTGCACTACATTCCCAAATCGATTTGCAGATTTCCGAAATTCGATACTCTAGAATTCACATTTTTATTTTTATTTTGGGTATTGCAAAAATTACTTTCAAAACAGTACATGAATGAACTCATTGTAATTCGTAGACTTCCAGTACTTCAAATATTTTTTTTGTTTGTTTTTTTTTCAGTATTTCCACAGTTTAGATTCTTTTTGATTTTTGCGAATTTCTATTAAAATTTGCAACATTTGATGCTGTAGTTTTGGAATGTTACTTAATTATTAATATATAATATTTAACCATCAATAAACTACCGCAACAATTTTTATTATTTACTCTCTTTACTTTTCATACATATCAATTTTTTTATTTTGTAATTTTATTACTTTTTTCAAATTAATAATGATAAGAAAAATACTATTTTGAATAGTTGTAAAATAATGCATTCTGAATTTTCGAAACCATTAATTTTATGAAAGAAAAGTTTTTTAAAAATTATGAAATATTCACCAAAAATCACCATAAACCTTATATGTAATTTGTTTGATTACAACTCATTTTTTATACTCATTTAATAAATAGGAGACATTCATCCCAAGAATCACCACCTTAAAGATCAAATCAAAATTTAATTTGCTCTACTCACTTCCTCCTTTACTCCTCCATACACTAATTTTACTATTTTCTAACTTCGTAATTTTTATAGAATCTACTAATGACGTAAATCACTAAAGTTTTATAACTATGAAATAACACAGATTCCCGGTCATTTTCCCGAATCCAAAATCCCGAACGGTCATTTTCCCGAATGAAAATTTTCCCGAAATGCCATTATTCCGAACATATTATTTCCCGAAATTCCATTTTCCCGAAAGTATTTTTCCTCTAACGACAATTTTCTCGGAAATATTATTTTCCGAATTTCGGTTGGAATTTCACTTTTATCTCAATTGTATACATTTATGAATTTAATAAGAAGAGTCTTCAATAAAAAGAGTCATCGTAAAAATTACATAAGAAGAGTCGTGGTAAAAATTTTGTAAGAAGAGTCTTCAATAAGAAGATTCGTGGTAAAAATTCCAAATTAGGTTTCTTCAGATATAAAATTCAGAGGTTGATGTTGTGTGCGATTGCTCGTATGTATTGAAGTCCTTCGGATTCGGATTCGGGAAAAAGACCGTTTTCCTGAAAATGGTTTTTCGGGAAAATGGCCGTTCGAAAAAAATACCTTTCGGGAAAATGACCGTTCGGGAAAGGTATTCGGGAAAATGGTTGGCAACGAAAAAAAGGATTCCCGGTCATTTTCCCGAATCCAAGTCCCCAAACGGTCATTTTCCTGAACGACAATTTTTCCGAAATTCCATCATTCCGAACGTATTATTTCCCGAATCGCCATTTTCCCGTAATTATTTTTCCCCAAACGACAATTATTCTCAAAAGTATTATTTTCCGAATTTCGGTTGGAATTTCACTTTTATTTCAATTTCAAAAACACTATCCAAATTCTTAAAAGATAATTGTGTATCCGAATGTCACCAGCGCCTTCCGCATACTCTTAACGTCACAATCAACAACCCCAGAATCCCAAGAAGAACCGCTTTTTTGCCCACGCATCGATCAGCGGATTATTATAAAAAGCTGAAAGCAACACAGACTCTCGTCGCATAGAACCGGAAGAAGCGCCTGCGAACGACGTTATACTCCGTCGAAATTGAATCTCACTTTGTCTTTGTTATAGCAATAGCGCAGTCGTAAGAATCGTGAATTAAAGATACCGAGGGCAAAGGAATATTGCGAACGAAAGAGCATGGAAAATCTTCGCTCGAGGCCCTCCATAAGTTCGTTTGAATACATTAGCGAGTTATGAATAGAAAAATCCCGGTCCGATTGCTCCCAATATCAAATATTAAATCACTCCAGACTGGAACCGAAGGAAATCAATCCCACGCATTTTCTTATTGTCGAGAACGCGGAACTATACGGTTTAAAAAAAGAAGGTTTTTATGAGAAATACCAAATATTCGTGATTTATCAGTTTTCGGAGTAAAGTTGGGAACGCATTGACATTGTGTTTATTGACAGAGAAGATTAAAAACGACCCATATTTCGCTGCCGAGCTCGGAACATTCACGCAAATTTCTGCGGATCTATTTTGTAGGTGTATGTGAAAGCTCGTGGTTTTTGCGTTCGGTGCAGTTTTCGAAGCCTTTTACTGAATGAGAATTGACAAGATCTGTAAGTTTTAGGGTTAAATTAATAGAACGTCAGTAGTTTTGAAGTAGTGTGTCAGTGATATCACTGATTTCTTAAAAATAATAAATAATGAAAATGAAAATTTTTTTCGTGATGTCACTCACTTCTTTGAAATACATATACAAGTCTGAAAACATGTAGATTTGGAAACAAACTTCAGGATTTTTTAAACAGTGTTATCGGTCAAAAATTTTAAAAAATATTTGTTTAATAACTTTCCCTGCAGTTATTAGTCTGGAAAATTATTTGTAAATAGTTTTTTCTGTGTAATCAATAAAAAATTGGGAAACTTCGCAAGATATTTGTTTTTTAACGAATATGAATTCATCAAAAACTGGAAATTATGAAAAAATCTGAAAAATACATATTGAAATTTCAAGTAAAGAAAATTTCTCTGAATGAAAATAGACAAGATTTTAGTTAAATTAGTAGAAGTAGTGTATTAGTAATTTTTTATTCAGTTATCTAACCTGTAACTTTAATAAAAGTTTTTGGTTAGATTTCCTTGAATTTATTTTTTATTTGTCCAATTTATCGATTTTTCTGTTATTTTATTGAAAACGAAGTAACATGAACAATAATGAAAAAACGATAACGAAAAAATAATAACTTAAATAATAATGAAAAAACATAGAATAATGGAAAAATTTAGAATGTTTTTAGTGATATCACTGATTTCTTGGAAATGTAGAATAATGAAATTAAAAAAATGTAAATTTTTTTTCGTGATATCACTTATTTCTTTGAAATACATATATACACGTTTGAAAATGTGTAGGTTTTGAAACAAATTTTTTGTATTTTTTTCACAGTATTATCGATCAAAAAAATAAAAAAATTGTTTATCAAATAAATGTCCCTGTAGTTATTAGTCTGAAAAATTTGTTTTCAACAGTTTTTTCTGTATAATCAATAAAAAATTGGGAAATTTCGCAAGAAATTTGTTATTTAACGAATACAAATTCATCAAAATCTGAAAGTTATGAGAAAATCTGAAAAATATCAATTGAAATTTCACGAAACGAAAATTTTACTGAATGAAAATAGACAAGATTTTAGTAAAACTAGTAGAAGTAGCGTATCATTATTTTTTTATTCAGTTATCTAAGCTGTAACTCTAATAATCATTTTTGGTAATCTTTACTTAATTTTATCTATTTTTCTGTTATTTTATTGAAAAAAAAATTACATGAAGAATAATGAAAAAATTATAAAAAAATTATTATTTAAATGATAATGGAGAGATATAAAACAATAAAAAAATCTAGAATTTTTCTGGTAATATCGCTCATATCTTAAAAATAATAAATAATGAAATTGAAAAAATGTAAATTTTTTTTTTGGTGATATCCCTAATTTTTTCAAAATACATATACCAGTTTGAAAACGTGTATATTTTTAAACAAACTTTAGTATTTTTTTCTTAGTGTTATTGGTAAAAAAAAATGTTTAATGAATAACTTTCTTTGCATTTATTAGTCTGAAAAAAATTTTCTTTTTTTCGACAAACATTTATTTAAACCCATATTTTGTGTAATTATTGCAATCATGAACTTTTTTATGTTTGTTTTTATAGTTACAAAAATATTGTCTATAATTTATTTATTTTGTAAAACGAAGAAACGTTTCTTCGTTAAATTTCATATTTTGTGATCACTTTTATGATGTTACAATGAAAGAAATTCCAAATTTTTTTTTACAGTTACAATAATAATATTTTTATTTTTCTTACTCTGTGAAACGAAGAAACTTTTCTTTGTTAAATTTTATATTTCGTCATCCTTTTTGTGATGTTACAATGAAAGGAATTGATAGTACTCTAACTTTCGAATCTTTCTCATAAAATTTTCGATAATTCAAATTTGTACAAATATTTTTAATATCACTTCGTTCGTAACGCCATTCAGTTAAATATGTAACTTTTTCATCAGTGTAAGAAAATATTACAGATGAGTTTTATCATTTACAAAACAGTTTCAGGAATTTTCAGATACAGTCATAAAATAATTTTTCAAGCTGCTGAACAGTTTTTTATGAATAATTAATAAAAAATCAGGAAACAAGCAAAATATTTGTTATTTAACGAATATTAATTCATCAAAAACTGAAAATTATAAGAAAATCTTGAAAATATCTATTAAAATTTCAGGAAATGAAAATTTCACTGGATGAGAATATACAAGATTTTAGTTAAATTAGTAGAAGTAGCGTATTAGTAGTTTTTTCTTCAGTTATCTAACCTGTAACTATAATAAACATTTTTCGTTATTTTTCCTTAAATTTTTTTTAATTCATCCAATTCATCTATTTTTCTGTTATTTTATTGAAAACAAAATAACATGAATAATAATGAAAAAATCATAAAAAATCATAATTTAAATAATAATGAAAAAATATACAAAAATTTTATAGTCTAGAATTTCTCTGGTAATATTATTTGTTTCTTGAAAATAATAAAGAATGAAAATTAAAAATGTATTTTTTTCGTGATATCACTAATTTCTTTGAAATACATACAAGTTTAAAACGTATAGATTTTGAAACAAACTTCAGTATTTTTTTCACAGTGTTATCAATCAAAAAATTTGAAAAAATGTTTCTAACATAACTTTTTCATCAGTATAAGAAAATATTACTGATGAATTTCTCATCAAAAAAACAGTTTTAGGAATTTTCAGATACAGTCATTCAACAATTTTTCAAGCTACTGAACAGTTTTTATTTATAATTAACTAGCTAAACCGGCGCGCTTCGCTGCGCAGTTTGGAAATATACAACTAAAATTTAAAAATTTCATAAAAGTCAGATAAATCATAATCATTATATTTATCAATATCTTTTCAATTTTGGTGTTTGTGCTAAATTTATCTGATTTTTAAGTACATGAGTGTTTATTTTTTTTTTAACAAATGTTAATTTAACATGCTCATTTAGCAAAACACTGTCATTCTTCGAATATGAAAATTGAAATCAATTTTTCGATTTGAAATAGATTTTCTATAAACGAATAAAATCAAATATTGTAATGTTTTGTAATATTTTGTAAAGTTTCCAGATTTTGTAAAATTTTCGGATTTTTAAGTAACATTTAGTAACATTTTGTGATGTTTTGCAAAACTTCGTGATGGTAAGATATTCTATGAAATTACGTATGATATTTTGCGACATTTTGTGACATTATGTGACATTATGTGATTAGGTGATACTTGATGGTATTTCGTTAAATTTTGAAATATTTGTAACGTTTTGTGATGCTTTGTGACATTCCGTGACATGTTATGATTTTGTGATATTTTGTGACCTGTTGTGATTTTATGTTATTTTGTGAGATGTTATGACATGTTGGAATTTTGTGATATTTTGTGAATGTTATGGCATGTTGTAATTTTGTGACATATTGTGATTTTGTGATACTTTGTGACATGTTGTGATTTGTGATGTTGTTATATTGTGACATTTGTTCATTTTGTGACATTGTATGGGTGTGTATGTGTCCGTGTGTGGGGGTGTAGTTGGGGGAGTAGGCCATTAAGTCCGTTGATGCAAACGTGCCTATAATCTTTCGACGAACGTGATAAATAACTGTGCAAAATTTCAGAACGTTTCATGCAGTAGTTTTGAAGTTATAGGCGGACATGAGACAACATACAGACATTCACTTTTATAGATAAGATAAAAAATCAAAATCATGGCAAGATATTTGTTATTTAACGAATATAAACTTATCAAAAACTGAAAATTATGAGAAAATATGAATAATATCTATTGAAATTTCACTGAATGAAAATAGACAAGATTCTACTTAAATTAGTAGAAGTAGCGTATCAGTAATTTTTTATTCAGTTATTTTTTCTTAACGATTTCTCGAAAAATATTTTTTACACTACCATTTTGTGCAATTTTGTAACATTTCCTTATTCTTTGAAATTTATGAATTTTTTGAAATTTTGTAATTTAGTAAAAAATTTAGTTTTTATTTTTCGGAAAGAAATGTAATTTTGTGACAATTCGTTATTTAGCGACATTTTACGATCTTGTGTCAATTTATGATTTTTTGTAAATTGATATAAATTTGTCACTCTTAGAGATTTTTCACTTTTGAAACATTCAAAATTTCTAGAAATTTCTTGATTCTGTAACATTCTGAAATTGTAAGGCATTTTTTAAAAGTTTTCATTTTTAGTGTGTTTCACTTTGTGAAACTTCTTATGTCCTGCGATAGTACAGAAAATTTTTGATCATCAATAGTACCATTTTTATCGATGTTTTCGAAAGCGAAGTTTGAAAAAAAATGTTTACATTTTTTTTTTAGGTTTTTCAGAAAACTATAACATAGATTTTAACTATTTTATATTTCCTTGAATTTTCGTCATGTATGTTATTTATTAGACTTTACAGTATTTCCTAGTATTTAAGTGTATTTCTAGTATTTTTGTAGATCTCTCAAAAGATCTCTAAAATTTGATTCTATGTCATATCTCAGATTATATAATTTGATTATATTAAATAATATTTAAAAGATTTTAAGTATTCAAATTCATTTTCTAATAAAAATTATCTCTATTAAGAATCCTAGTATTTTCTTAGATTTATCTTATTTAGATTTATTTATCTTAATTATGATTATCTCAATTTATTATATTATTAATAATATATTATTATCTTATATTATTTTTATTATATAAATTAAAAATAATAAAATTATAGTATATTCATTATTATCTTATTTAGATTTATTTATCCTTGTTAGATTTGTCTGCTCGTTCTTGATAATTAATAGATTTCTGGTTTTTTCGTATCTTTTTATATTTATGAAGTTCTTGAGGATTTGAGTATTTTCTTAGATTGCTATTTAGATTTCTGGAATTCACATTTCGATCGATTTTCCGTAATTTCACTGATTTCTGAGAAAATCGCATCAATCCAGATTTTTATCTTTTTCAGACTTATTGTATTTTTTTAGAATTTATAAGATTTTGTTGCGCTTTCAAAAATTTTTAGATTTCTAGTACTATCATGAATCGTCAGAATTTTTTCAGATTTTTCAGAAAACAGTTCTATCATAGAATTTTATTACTTATAATATTTATTCTGAGCTTTAGTTTGCAAGATTCCGTGTTAATTTAATGAGTTTCAAAGTGAATTTCTCGTTTTTATGATTGTTACCATTCTTGCAAATTTTAGTTTTTTTTTTCTGTAATTCACTAGGATACGACAATTTTTCAAATTCTTTTTTCTACGTTACAAAATTTCGTTTTATAAAATATTCTTTTGAAGCTAGTATTTTTTTTTAACTGTGAAGGACTAATTTTGATATAGTAGGTTAGCTAAGCCTATTCCGGTCCAGCCCCTGGCGATCTTCGCGCGAGAGTTCTTGAGAGACGTCTCTCAAGAACTCTCATAGGCTTAAAAAGAAGGTTTAATCGCATTATATATGCAGAAAAACGTTTTTTTACCAGTTACTTTTCATTTCCTTATGATAAAATTGCAGTATTATGATAATTTATGCCTTATTTTTAATTTCCTTTTTTCAGTTTCTAAAATGTAAAACTATGGAATAAATAAACATCATTAATTATATTTTTACCAATCTGAATTACTTAAAAACTGTAAAGGTGAAATTTCTCTAATATATATAATTTGTAAAGAACAATAAACTATTGTATAAAATGAAAAGTAAAATAATTATATAAATTACATATAATTATAAAAATGATTATGAGAAATATTTTACACACACGCAGATATATGAATAATAAAAAAATGGTATGTCCGTGCATGGACTTATTAAACTGAATTAGACTGATAAAATCATGATATTATTCTGATAACTTTTCAAGTTCATTTAAGTTATTCTAGAATAATT
>JAPYZL010144554.1:0-10051 GCA_030522825.1 Platygaster orseoliae
AAAAATTTTTATTTTTTTTTAAACGTGTTTTTTGCTCCCAAAAAACAAGAGGAAGCAAAAAACGGCTACATGCACAACAAAACAGCGCACAGCTGTTTATTTTTCCGGCCTAGGCCAGAAAAGTAAGTACTATACGTCAAAAGGCTACTTTGCGGAGGCTCTCTGAGTACGAAATACTTTATTTGTGGAGTGTTTTGCAAAAAAACAATTATTTTTTAGTGTCATCAAGGTAAATGAGGCGAATTTTCTTTATTATACTGTTTTGTTTTCAATACTCACGGACCAATAAAATTACAGCACATAGATTTGTTTTAAGTAAACAATTTATTCACGTTATTACTATTAGAACACATTTTAAGAGTGGTATAGTTTAAAATTACAGATGATAGAACATTATTCATGATACCTAAACCAATTTATTACATTTTTTTGAACATGAACAATTTTTGTGTATAATCATCAAAAATTGAAGGGATTTCTTTAATTTCTGAAAAATCGTAACACAATAATCAGAGTAGGAAATCGCGAAAATTCTAGATCATGATCAATTATGCGAGAATACACTCCAAACATTTTTCGTCATGAGCAAAAATTGTCTTAAAATTATGAAAACGTTTCGAATTCTGATAAAAACACAAATATCTCAAATATAAAATAAAATTCACAATGAGGTTATCGAAAATGTGTTAAAAATTTGTGAACGTATAAAAAAAATCGATAGGAAAACGCAAGACCCATATTTTTGTTCGAATTTTGGAGACTTGAACTTGTAAATAATCAAAAACAACGAAAAATTATTCATCCACAACTTCACAAGTTCGAGAACTAAAAAATTTGAATATATTTAATGTTAATTTGAAATTTCCCAGGTTGACGAACTTGTATATGTCAATTCAAGACTATTAAGAAAAAATTGTATAATTTTTATGACGAAGATTTCATTTTTTCAAAGTTTTAATAAATCTACTTAAAGTTCGAAGGTTCATCAAAAATTAATTTTAAAAAATATAGAAATGAATTATGGATTTCTTGTCACAGTGTTAGATATATTAAATATTTTTTTTTGGACCGTAAAATTTTTTATTCTGACTGAAAAGTGCTTAAGAACAGGTATAATTGTTTTCCTCTCCAGTATTATTTGTTTATTTATTTTTATTTTTCGTTAACTTTTAAGCACCTGGGATTCCAGGTATATTTAAAATTATTGCAAATTCCAATACTTAAAATATTAAATGAAACAAAAAACACCAGAAAAATCTCAGATTGAAGTGAAAAATCGGAGAAATCGATCTATGGAATTCGAAAGACGACAATAATTAGAAAGTTCGAGAACTTAAAAATTTGAATATCTTTCCTCTGGAATTTTCCAAGTCAGCGAATCTTTACATTTAAATTCGAGACTGAAAAAAAATGTGAATAATTTCTACGATAAAGCCTCTATTTTTCAAAGCCAGTTTTCGTTGTTACAACTGATAAACCAAGAATTTAAAAATAGATTCGCCCAGAAAAATTCCATGATTTGCCTATAAAATTATATACAAAAAGTTTGAAAAACTCGAAATTTGGAATAATACATCTTTTCTCTAAACTGAAAAGGAAAAATTTATTCAAATGTAGGATTTTTTAGATTAAATTCCAAGTTTTTAGAGCCTACACCAATCCAATGATCCAAAAATTCATCCATGGTTGAATCGACGATATATCATGAAAAAACTAATAAACACCTGATTTCAAGTTTCATCGCCTTTATATTCGATTATTTGCCAGAGAGTTCAAGTATTTCGCAAATCACCTGCGTCAATCAAAAGTGCGAAAACACGCTAAATCTTGAGTGAAATGATTCTATGCAGATTATAATGTTTTCCCATTATCTGCGATTCTCGCTTTTATGCGCAGTAGTTACACAAGACAGCTAAAAACTTCCATCAATCAAACATTTCATAACACTATTCAAGAGCGTCAAAAACTCTCGCCGAAAATCAACAGTTGCCCAACTCCGCTAAAAAATTGAACAGCTTTTACCTTGCAATTTTTTATCAACACAACACGAACCAAAACACGCGAATTCCAGAAAATCTTTGTTGTAAGCGTTTACTTAAAAGTTCATTAAACTTTGTCTTATCAAAATTTCGCCAGAGATTGAACACGGAGTGTTTATTTTTTGTATCAACAAAACTTTTTTTTAAATTATGTCTTAATTACGTAGATATGATTATTTATTGAGAACACTTTTTCATCATTTATTCGAAAAAATAAATAGCGTTAAATAAGACATATTAAATTTTTATATTATCAATTAAGATGGAATGTAATATTTTTGCGAACAGACGAACTTTTCAAATTGAAACCTTAAAAAAAAAATTTGATGAAAAAGAAAAACCTTGTTTGTTAGTAGAATTGACTTTCTCCATGAACAATATCCTCGAGTGTTCTCCAAAGTTAATAAATAAATATTGAATTACTGCAATTATCACTACGGAGAAATTTCTCGTGTTTATCTAGTCGTGGAAAAATCATTGCGTGAAAAATTTCTCATTTGGTATAGTGTAATGAAAATAAAAGTCTTATTTTTGTGTCCACAAGTGTAAGCTCGACAGTGTTTGCCAGGAGTCTCTCGCTCTCTATTAATATACATGTACGCGAGCTGAGCTTCCTTTTGGCTACTAAATTTCGCTCTTTTGCTGTTTTTTTTCTTTTTCTTGAAAATCGGAAGATATTCCAATAAACCATATTATTCTTGTCCCGGAAACGACAAATAAATATTCTTTATAATATTAGATTATTCCAGAATGCTCCCAAATTAATTTTCATATTTATTTTAGAAATAAAATTACACCAGTTATACTAAATTTGAAATGTAAAGTTTAGAAAATAATCAAGAGTGCAAGATTTTTGGCTTTTTTTAAAAAAATTGTTTTTGTGGTCCGAAAATAAAGATACTACGAGTCTGAGATTTGAGAACACTAAATTTCAGAATTCAAAAGCTTCATCAATTGTCATTTTGAAAGTTTTTAGGAGTGCGTTAAACAATACGGAAATTTGAAAACTCTAACAATAGAATGTACTTGGAAACCTTACAACTCGATGTTCAAAATGTTGCCAATTTGGAAATGTTAATGTCAAACTTGAAAACAGTTGTGTTTGAGAATTCAAAAAATTAAAACCCGGAAATTTCGAAATGTGAGTATTTCTCGATACGAATATTCCTGATTTCAAATGATCCAAGTAACAAGACTTTCAAAACCAAAAGTGAAGAAATCTTCGAATTGGTGATTTCCGAAAGTTTTGGAACATTTTCATACTAATTAAATTACTTAAAACCAGAAACTGGAAGAATCCATAAAATCAAGAAACTCCGTCATTAAACAATTTTTAAAATTTCCAACAAAAATCCTCCATTTTCGAAAACTTCGCCAAACGATTATTAATTTTTTAAATAAAAAAACTAAATTTAACTCTTATCAATGTTGTAGTAAAGCACAAATTTTTTATAATCAAGAAAACAAAATATTTTTTGCAATGAATTGGACCAAATGTATACGAAATGTTAATAAATTGAAAAGATTAGAACTTGTATTTTTATTTCCCAGCTTTCTTATTATCATTTTAACAAGTAACTCAAAAATTGCGATGACGCAAATCGCACCTTCGACGTGAAATCGCTCTTGGTGGTCGAGTTTTTTACGGGAGAATTTCGTAAACAAATTTTTCTCTTGCAAGTCTACAGATTGCATACACTCGGTCCAGGTTGAATTCCATAAATCACGTGCCTCGCCCAAGAAAATATATTGAAAATGGTACAGAAATATCGCTGTCATGTAGAAACGACAGTAAACAACAAACTATAAATTTTAACATTTTCACGTGTACAATTGATTATTGTAGTCCAAGATTTATGTTTATTCATGATTTTGCACCGCAAGTGCAATTTTTATGAAATAAATAGCCATAATGTGATAATTCAAATATTTTTTTCAACTAAGCAACTTTGAATAAATTACGTATCTAGTGAACGGATTAAATTTCATTCAAGCAAAGAACATGCTAAATAAGTTTCCAAAGAAAAAGGTATTTATGTTAAAAAAAAGTGAATCAATAATATATTGATATGTATGAAATTTTATTCAACTCGATTTCACTGTATTCTGCGCACATGTACAAGTTATTTTTATGACCAAAACATTACCGCACGCGCCACCAAATGCTTTTCGATTTCCACTCGAGAAAAATCCCCTAAATCCGTCTCGAGTTACGACAGTGGTTTGGCGTTTCCAAGCCTGAGGAATAATTATTCATTTCTAGCTTGGGAACGTGCCCCCAACGCAAAAAAAACGTCATTACGCAACGGATTCAATTTTTCACGATCAGCTTTTCTCCAATAAAATCCCCTAGCTCGAAATCGATCTCTGCTGATCAACGGATAAAGTGCAACTAGTCACGTTAATTACAAAAAGATAACGATGTAAAGAACCCATTGTACCATATAATTATTTCACACGAAATTTTGCGAAAAAATACATATTTTATAACAGCGTTTAAAAAACCTTTTAGTTTATAATGAAATTGAAGTTTTCAGATTCTAAGCTATTGCATGGACTTGAAATTGACTATTTCTATGTTTTCGAATTTTAGTCATGAAGTTTTGTAAAGTAATAAGAATTTTGGATCTTTAAATGTTTAAAATGAAACATAAGGAAATTTTTTTTGTGTTTTAAATAGCAGTTTTTGAAATTCTAAAATCTTTGTTTTTTTTAGCCTAAATTTGAAGATCTATAATTTCCGTGTTTGACAGGGTAAAATACTCCGTTTTAAAATACTTTAAATATATAATATAATATGATATGATATAATATAATATAATATAATATAATACAATACAATATAATATAATTACATATTATATATTTTTAAATAATTTAAAAATATTTCCATTTTAAGTGTTTCAAAAGTGTGATGTTACTTAAATAATTAAAACAAAAGTTGGGACCATTTATAAATTTTTTTTTTGTACATTACCAAAATTTTCGAGTCTTTGCATTTGTAGTCATTGATTTTTCAAACTTCAATGAGGAAACTTCTCCATTTCAAATATTTTATTAAGCTTCCAAATTCTTGAAATTTAAAATGTATGGGAAATTTTCAGGATCCAGAAATACTAAAATTTGACTTGTAAAGGGGTCCCTGCAATATTTTTATGCATATCTCGATATTCGAAAAATTTTTATTTTAAGCTTCAACAATCTTCAAGTAACATCAACAACATTCGCAAACTTTCTATATCGGAATTTTCGATTTTTACACTTTCGAACCTATATTCCTTGATTTTCATAACTTATTACATAAAAATGAAATGTTTTCGCAGTTAGGAAGAAACTCGATGAATTCAGCAATTTAATTTCGTTACATTTCTCAAAATTAAAGGTATTTAATTTCGTATATTTTGCACTCAAATGAACATTTTCCTTATAAAGTACAAAATATCGAAAAAATTGAATTCTGAGAATTAACTAAATCTCGAGTTTGCGATGAAATCGAGAATGAGGAAGTTGCATGGGAAAAAAATCAAATTTTGTGACATATGTATCAATTATTTTCGAAAAAAAAAATCGATACATATTTTTTTGTTTCTTTGAAAAGTAATTATTTTAGAAAATATGTGAATTTTCAATTTCGTATACATAGATATATTGAGCATGCAAATGACGTTATATAGTTAGATATTTAAATATGTCTGATATTTTTTGATAAACTAACGATATCAGCAATAAACAAAATTAATGCAACTTACCAATATATAAAAACATGTTTTTTTGCCTCCACATGAAGAAAATCGTGTTTTTTTTTTTTATTATAAAACATTTTATTTAATATTGACAAAATGTGTAATCCCAACAGTTTATTGCATTGTGTGATTTCTAAAGGCAAACAATAAAAATCGCTGAATAAATGATAAAAACCGATTTTATAGGTTCCAATGCAAACATTTTTGACATGATTTTTTTGTTGTTCGCACAATCGGACCCGAATAGATACAGCGGATGCTGGATTTCGAGATACGAGAAAGCCCCTCTCGCTTGTAAATGTATCGATAAAAATACGCACGACGGAAATGGCGCGGTGGAAAAATTCCGATATAACGCCCGGGGCTCGATTTCTTCTTTATCGAATTCAACGTGATTCGCTCGATCGACTTTCACTCGGTATGTTAATCGGGACACATGTTTATATTTTTTTCATTTCAAATTGAGAATCTTTTTCGAAACTTCGTCGGTAAATAAAGAAAGTTAAGAAATGTATTAGTTTATGTGATGAGTGGTGCGATGACTATGGTTTTGAGTTCGAAATCACTAATTGAAAAGTTAAAAACACGGAATCAGAAGTATTTAATTAAAACCTAATAGCGATTTGGATGTATAAAAGTTGAATTATTTTTGATTATTTTCCA
This sequence comes from Platygaster orseoliae, assembly GCA_030522825.1. Classification (NCBI taxonomy): domain Eukaryota; kingdom Metazoa; phylum Arthropoda; class Insecta; order Hymenoptera; family Platygastridae; genus Platygaster; species Platygaster orseoliae. The sequence continues at coordinate 6,446 of JAPYZL010144554.1, forward strand.
AAAAATTTTATTGTTCGTGTATCTAAGAAAAATAGATTTTCTAGGATTTGCCAGAAACTATAAGAAGCTTTCGAAAATTTCTGACAGCTGCTAAAAAAAATGTTTTTCCCATGCATCCGTAAAAAAGGCCACTTTATTTCTATGGAATGCGGGAACAAAAGCCCCTTTTTGGGGTACTCGGAAATCAGCGGGAGTTATCAATAAAACCTTAGGGAAATATTCATAAATCCCGGATCTAGGGGAAGAAAGTTGCCTGATCCGTGATTTATGAATATTTCCCTAGAGTTTTATTGATCATTCCCGCTGATTTCCAAGTACTCCAAAAAGAGGATGTCGTTCCTGCGTTCCATAAAAATGAAGTGGCCACTTTTACAAATGCATGGGAAAAAATATTGTATGTTACACGAGACAAAAAGGATGATTCCAATTGGTGCAATTGCGCACTCGCTTCGCTCGTGCCCAAATTTTGCACTCGTTGGAATCATCCTTTTTCTCCCTTGTAGCATAAATATCTATTAGTTCTGATTCACGAGTGGAGAAAAAACGAGTTATTTCAGAGTGATCCCATCGATAGTTTTTAATATTCTTTATTCTGAAAGTGAAAAAAAGTTTTTTTTTTCTCACAAGTCGAAGAACCGGTCATTAACAAAAACTTTAAACTTAGTAAAATTTAGTAAAAATTGAAAAAATATAATTAAATGATTAAATTATTAAATAAAACCCAAAACTTAGTAAAAACTCATTAAAACTGTAGAAAAAACTGGTACTTGTATGATAATCGTAAAAATAAGTTACATTTTTATTTCTACCTAACTTGATTTTGATTAAAAATGTTTTGAACAATAATTTCTCTAAACAAACGACTGCATCAATCATATTTGCATCAAAAATATTTGTTTAACTGATTTTCGTTTATTTATGCAATGCACAGAGACACATTGCATTAAAAAAATTATTCTTAAAATGCTCAACACACGAAAAACTTTTGTTCGAATAACATCTATCCTTCAAGAATTGTTTTATATGATTGATGATTACTCGTTCAAAATAAGTTGCTTTTTTAAAAATATGCCAGGATGGTCAAGAAAAAGAGGGTGAGGGAAGGGGTGCGAATGTTTTTGAAAAAAGCATCAAGAAAATTATCTTCGTCTTTTTCCAGTAAAAAAACTGTAAAATTACAAAAGGTTTTTTAACTTTTTCGTAATTTTTTCTTAACTTATAACAACTTTTGGTTATCTTATGATTATTAATGTAGAAAAATGTGAATTCACGAAAAACATAAAATTTTTTGAAGATTTCATACAGGGCCGGATTTACTAACAGGCAAATTAAGCAGCTGATGCCTAAGGCGGCAAAAATTTGGGGGTGGCAAATTTTTCAGGAAAATTTGAAAATTTGTTTAAACTGCGAGAATCTTAAATTTGGCAGGGATGTATTTGAATAAATGATATGATGATTTTCTGCCTATTTTTTGGTATATGCAGCAACATAATAAATTAGTTCCATGATAACACTGCAACATAATAAAAAATTTTATAGTATAATAAGTGATTCTTCTAATTGAGAATGCTGATTGTTCATTTGAATTTCATAACACATTATTAGAAACTCTTTCACGCTCCACATGGTAATTTTACTTAGATCAACGAAAACTACAGGATTCGAAATTTTCATTTTGAGGTCCATATATAAAAAAAGGCAAAAATATTCTAAATTGTCGACATTTTTCAAATTTTGACGGAATGTTCGAAATAACTGAAACCTTCAAAATATAATAGCTTAAATAGTCAAATCATCTTTATTAATAGTAATTTCTAAATTTTATTATACTAATCGATAAATTTTGTTCACTAAATTTGTTGCAAATTATCAGTACGCTTGAAATTTCTATGAATTTACAAATTTTTCAACTCCGAGCATTTTCCAATTATTAATAATTTATGAATTTTGCGGAAGTCTTATCTTTTGGAAAATATTCTGAATGTGACGAAATATCTGAATTTTAGTAATAATGAAGCTTATGAATGATATACATAAAAAGGATTAAATTTTCATATTATAAAAATGCTTGCAATCTCAAAAATTTTCAAATGTCTGACAACTTTTCGAATTTCCCTTACCGCAATTATATTTCCACGTTTTTAAAAATTGCTTGAATATTTAAATTTCACGTAATTGAGTGAATTTTCAAAACGCTTTAAATTTACATGAATCTTTCAATTTTCCAATTCCAAGCATTTTTCAACTATTGAGAATTTGTGAACTTTGAGAAAGTTCTATCGTTTGCAAAATGTTTTAAATGTGACGAGATTTCTGCATTTTTCTAATCATGAAAGATGATTGATAATATTAATAAAAGTAAGTAAATTTTCACAATATTAAAATGCTTGCAATCTTCGAAATTTTCAGATGTCTGACAACTTTTTGAATTTCCCTTGTCAATTTGAATTTAACAAATTTTAGTGAGATTTCATGATATCTCTCTTCTTGGAAATTTCAAAATTATTATAATAACTCTCATGGTTTCTCGAATGGAAAAATTTATGAAATTATGATAGAATAACAAAATCTGCTGAAATATTCCAAGTAACGTTAATTTTTGAATCACAAGTTTTCAAAACACATGAATTTCCGAATTCTCCAAATTTTGACATATTTATGATTTTTCTACTTTCTTTTTATTTTAGAAATGGAAAAGAAATTCACATAACTCTCCAATTCACTGAACTTCAAGTTTTTTCTTCGGAGAAGATGAATTTGTGGTGGAAGAGAAGGGGGGAGGGGTGAGGGCTAGCAATTTTTGAAATTTCCTAGGGGCGCAAAATTCTAAAATCCGGCTCTGATTACACATCTTAATTCCATAAATTTTCTTGTGGCAGCTCAATTTATTTATTAAATTCGATAAACTGCAAACTTTTTCTCTTATTCAAAAAAATAGGTAAACATAATGGAAATTTCTCGACTACTGTGTGATTTTTCATCAATGCCTGAATTTTCTTTCGGCGGCACTGATTGCAGCATAACGTTCGATAGTTAATAGTTTCGTGGGATGTTTGTACGTTTGTTTTCGGAGCTCGGGAAAATAATGAGGGGATTCGTATCAATCGTGAATCACGGCGAGTGACGAGACGTTAAAGATCACCGGCGCGGAAAATCCGAGGGGGAAATTTATTTTGGAGGTGACTCGAGGAAGACGATCGTTCGAAGCCCGGCGGGCAAGTTTCGCAAAGGCACCTTCTCGAAATAGAACACCCAAATAATTTGCTCGGATTACTGCCGGCTACCGCGGCCTCCGTCGTTTCACGCGAAACATTTTCTCTCCCGTTCGACACTCATCGATAATCCAATTTTCGGAAAATTTCCTTCGATTACTCAAAACGACTATCCACAGGAATAATCGAATTTTTAAGAACACGGACGTTCACTCTCTCAGTTTGAATTAATTAAATTTTTACTAATTTAATTAGTAGGTATCATATCGAATAAAATATCATAGGGGAAAGTGGGTAATTGTGGGCCACGTTTTTATTTTTCCAGATATCTTGAACAAAAATAAAAATTTTTTCAAATATTAAAAAGGTATTATATTCTGCATATGAAAAGGTT
>JAPYZL010144589.1:0-15367 GCA_030522825.1 Platygaster orseoliae
GCAGAACGGCTATTCAAAATATTTGAATTTGCCGCGCTCTCACTTAGTTCCTCTCGCACAAACCGTTGCGCTGCGATCGATTTTGCTGGCGCGCATGCGGGATTTATTGTAACTATAGGCTTAAATGAGAGTTGTGCCCCCCTGTCTGAACAGTTCTGAAATAGTGAACAAAGTAAACATTACTTTACGATATTTCTGCGAAATTAGCAATAATTTCAGATTTATAATATTCTTTTAAAGGCAAATAAGAGTTAAACGCAGCGTTAAAGTTATCAAGTGCGTTTACTTGTTATCCGCAGCGTTGATTCGTAATTTCTGCAACATCTTGTGAAGGTACCAAAAAGTAAGTTGACAAGTCCTTGACAGCATTTTCCAAAATTATTTTGGGTTCAAATGTAGTGAAATCCGAAAAAATTACACTTCCTTGAAAATCGTGGCGTGTTGCCAGGATAAATATTTTTGACTTTCTGAAAATTTTTGAAGACAATCTGCTATGTAAATTCAATTTTCTCTTAATTTGTCGAAGTGGAAAACTTAGATCTCATAAGATAATGACATTTTGTAATTCTGAAAATTAAAAAAGAAATACGAATAATGTTTTGCTATCATTTTTATAAATTTTATAATTTTTTAACTTATTCGTTAAAATTTTTTAGTCACAAATAAAAAAAATGCAATTGTAAAATTTTCAATTTTTTGCATATGTTTACACGCAATTTCTGGAAAATGTTGTCAATGTTTCAAAAATTAAGTTGACAAGCTATTGATAGCATTTTTCAAACATATTTTAGGTTCTTCAGAAATGAAATTTAAAAAAATGACCTTGAAAATTGTGTGTATGCCAGGATAAATATTTTTGAGTTCCTAAAAGTTTTTGAAAATGATCTGCTGTGTAAATAAAAGTTTCTCCCAAGTTATTGAATTTAAAAACTTTGCATTCATAACTGATAAGATAATTACATTTTTTAATTGTGAAATTTAATAAATAAAAAATTTTGATATTATTTTGAAAATTGTAAAAATATTCTTTTCAATTTTTTTTTTCCTTTTTTTTATTTACAAATTACAAAATAAAAACCACCATTATAAAATTTTCATATTCATGCACACATTCAAATGTAATTTCTGCAAGATCTTTTCAAGGTTCCAAAAAGTAAAAAAAAGTAAATTGACAAATTCTTGACACCATTTCCCAAAAGTATATTGGGTTCTTAAAAAATAAAAAAAAAATATTCCACTTCCATGAAAATTGTGTTCTATTTGCCAGGATAAAAATTTTTGATTTTCAAAAAATTTCTGAATACAATCTGCTATGTAAATTCCATTTTCTCTCAACTTGTCGAAGTGGAAAACTTGCATCTCATAAGATAATTACATTTTGCAATTCTGAAAATTGAAAAAGAAATATGAATAATGTTTTGCTATCATTTTTAAAAATTCTATTTTTTTTAAATTTATTCTTTAACCTTTTTTTAGATACAAATTAAAAATAAAAATTAGAATTGTAAAATTTCCATATTTATGCATGTCTTTATATAATTATAATTTCTGCAAAATCTTGTCAAGGTTTTAAAAAGTAAGTTGAACAGCTTTTGACAGCATTTTCCTTTCCAAGCGTATTTTGGGTTCTTACAAAATAAAATTTTAAAAAATGACACTACCTTGAAAATGTTTGTGTTTACCAGGATAAATATTTTTGACTTCTTAAAAGTTTTTTAATATAATCTGCTATGTAAATAAAATTTTCTCTCAAGTTAATAGTTAATATTTTTTTTATTTATCCATTTATTTTTTTTTTATTTACAAATTACAAAATAAAAACGGCTATTGTAAAATTTTCATATTCATGCACACATTCAAACGTTATTTCTGCAAGATCTTGTCAAGGTTGCAAAAAGTAAGTTGACGAATTCTTGACACCATTTTCCAAAAGTATATTGGGTTCTTATAAAATAAAAAAAATATATTTCACTTCCATGAAAATTGTGTTCTATTTGCCTGGATGAATATTTTTGAGTTTCTTAAAGTTTTTGAAAATAATCTGATGTGTAAATGAAATTTTTTATCAAGTTATTGAACTAGAAAACTTTGCATTTATATCTGATGAGATAATTACATTTTTAAATTGTGAAAATTGAATAATATATAAAATATGAAAAATAGAAAATGTTCTACTAATGTACCTGAAGTTCCAAACGCTTACAATTAAACGACAAGAAAAAATATAAATCCCTGATTTGTAATTAATCTTTTCAAAAATGCTATCATTATTATTTTTTCATTTATCCATTCACTTTTTTTTTATCTAAAAATTACAAACTCATTTATTATAAAATTCATTGTAAAATTTTCATATTTATTCATACACTGGAAACAGATTAAATCAAGTTTTGAAAATGAAGGGAACATTCCAACTTTGGATACTTTTTTCAAAATTTTCTGAGTCAATAGGAATTTCAAGATACTTATTTTATTATTGTACTTTAATCATTTAAAAAAGTAGCAGTGCTTCAAAGTAACGATATTTCAAGATAGTGCAAACTTATTTTCTCAAATATCAAAGGATATCAAACAAATTACTTGCATATCTGTCAAAAATATTGGATTTTTTGAATTTTACATTTTTATGAATATAAAACAATAAATTTTAGGCATACTAATAAAGTCCCATTCTTCAAACTTTATTTCAGGTTTAAAAATGGTCCATGACAAGAAAAGCATCCGACGCAGTAGATCTAGAGAACGCGAACGAGACAAAGATCGTGAACGTCGCGACACTCGAGATCGACGCCGCTCGAGAAGCAAATCCAAGGACAGAAAGAAGGACAGAAAACGTTCCAGGTCTCTTGAATAATTAAATAAATTTTTTAATTAACAAATATCATTCAAAAGTATATATATATATAATGCATGCAAATTCAACAAAATCTGACCTATTTATCACACAATTTTGAAAAAATAATTAAATAATAATACATACAAAAAAATTCAATTACTTTATTTAGACGGTTTGTTTTTTCCATATTCCAGATCTAGAGAAAAGGAACGTGATCGCGAACGTGATCGAAGAGAAAACAAAGACAAGTCCAAAGATGACAGGAAGCGAAAACAAAGTCCTATATTTCAAATAGATGATGACAAAAAGAAGAAGGGTAAAAAAGAAAACGAAGAAGAGGAAAATGAAACGGAAAAGAAAATGCCAAAGAAGGAGCCACTGAGTTTGGAGGAACTTTTGGCAAAGAAGAAAGCGGAGGAGGAAGCAAGATCAAAGCCCAAGTTCTTGACAAAAGAAGAGAGGGCGGCATTGGCGCTGAAAAAACGAGAGGAGCAAGTGGAAAAAATGAAAAAGGAACAGGAAGCTGCGAGGAAATCAGCCTTTGCGCAGGAAGCGTCTAGCCTTGGCAAAGAGAGAGGGGAGAGGGGGGAGTGGGACGAGAGAGAGAGGTTCGTAAAATTTTGCATTGCCAATATATTTTTAAATTATTATGACCAGAGCAACCAAAAATATTTAAATAAATATTTTGGCAGTTTCTGGCAGAACACAAATATTTCGCCACTTTTAGATTTTTCTTTAATATTTTTAGGTTTTTCATTTTTAATCCCAAATATTTTCAACAATTTTTGACAATAAAAAATATTTACTTCTTATGCATGTTTTGCCATTTTTTTTTCTTCAATTCGCATTTAATTCTAATTTTCATTTAATTTGCATTCAATTTTAGTTTTATTTTAATTTCATTCATTTCAAATCATTTCATTTTCTTCAATTCGCAGTTTGAAAATTACCAAAGAATTATTCAAAATGTCACATGTTTACAGATTCATAATCTGTTTACATTTCAAAATAAATAATCAATTGAAACAAAAAAAATATAGAAATAAATATATATTTTGCATTTTTTCGTAAATATTTTCGGTTGCCCTGATTATGACGAACAAAGTTTTCATTTCTATTTGAATTTCACATTATTTTTTTTAACTTCTAAAATTTATCATAACTCCTTTGAGAGTTGCAAATTATTCAAAATTATTTCTATAGTAGAATTATTTGTGACACGCCACGAAGAAAGGGACCTAAGCGGCATTTTGTGTTAGAGTCATTTTCTTACTGAAAATAAGCAGATAATAGCTCTTATGTCAGATGCCACTTAGGTCTCAGATGCCACTTAGGTCCCTTTCTTCGTGGCGCGTCACATTTGTACTATGATTATTTTAATACCTAAACATAATTTTATGTGTAACTAATTAAAACCGAAAATTGTAAAAAGTCAAATTTTAATAATTTCGTTTTTTCTTTTTTAAATAATAGCACTAAGTATTTCAAAAAAAATTCATATTGATTTAAAACAATCTGAGTAAGGATGTACTTATTCTTTGTTTTTCAACTTCATTCAACTTCAAAACCAAAAATAAGATAGGAGTTTGTTTAAAGGAAAATATTTTGATTAATCTGATTTGTTTTTATAAATTTGCTTAAGTATCTGAGTACTTCAAAAAAACTGTATTGAATGTGGAAACTGCTGAATAAACTGTTGGAAAAATTTGAAATTTTAAACTTGATAAAATAATCATTAGCAGTTAATTATTTCTTGAAGTTCTGGATACAAATTTTCATAATTGTTAAAAATTTTGAAAACTATCATACATCGTCAAACTGTAAAATACTGTCATATGTATACTGTCAAAAGTTTTGAAAACTTTTTGTTACATTATCAATAGTTTTGTAAACCATTAAACTGTCAGAATTCTTGTAAATAGGTAAAAACAATATAAAAACTATTAGATATTGTCAAAAAATAATTGTAATTGAAAATATAATAAAATTTTATCCTATTTTTCAAATGTCTCTGAAGTTCCAAACGAAAAAATAGAAAAAATTGTTCTATCATTCATAGTAATAGAATTAATTTCTAAATTTTTAATATTCAACAAATATTATTTAACGTTTCTCATTATTTTCAATTTCAATCATGGGTGAAAATGTAAAATAAACCTTTTTTTCGTTTTCGTTCATTTCATAAACGGGCACATATTTTTCAAAACTTTTCAAAATGAACTTTTGATAAATCTACCAGTGCAGTAACTCAAACTTCAACTTTTCAGAATCCAAAAAACTTTTAAATCTGCATTTTTAATATTTTCAACCATAATAATACAAAATTTCCAAACTATTGTGAATATGCATAAAAATTTATTAATTATACTTTGATTATTGCCATTATTTAATTATTACTATATTTTTAGCATGTTTTTTTTGTAGATTCCATGTATTGATTCCGTAATTTTAGAAAATACTTTCAAAAACCTCAGTTTTTCTATTTTCGGACTTTCCTCAAAATTCAATAATTTTCATGTTTGTTTGCCATCGATATTTAGATATTATGAAACACAATTGTCCTACTGGGCATCCATTCCTCTATGAAAAGAGAGGGCGATAGAGATAGTGTTTTCCTTGTCTGGCGAATTCTCATTTGTATGTGTGTGTGTGTGCGCGCGCGCGCGCGCGCGTGAGTGTAAATGTGTTTGTATGTGTATTTGCGTGTTCGTATGTGATGATTTCCTGAATCGGAATTTTCATTACTTTCCTTTTTGCTTACCATTTTATTTCAATAATTTGCAGACGCAGAGAAAGTCAACGTTCTCGCGATGATGATTCGAAAGACAAAGACAAAGAAAAAGAATTCGAAGCCATCAAAGAGCGATATTTGGGAATCATAAAAAAGAAAAGACGCGTTAGGCGACTGAATGATCGAAAGTTCGTTTTTGATTGGGACACGTCCGAAGATACTTCAGTTGACTACAACAACATTTACAAGGATCGTCATCAAGTGCAATTTTTCGGCAGAGGAAACCTTGCAGGGATTGACATAAAAGCACAAAAACACGATCAGAGCAAATTTTATGGCGAACTTTTGGAAAAACGACGAACCGAAGCTGAGAAAGAACAAGAAAAGTGAGTTCTTACATCAAAAATGCAAATATATAATATAGAGTTACATGTAAAATATTAAGATATAATCATAACCAAAATTTACATCTTGAAAATTAAAAAAAAATGTTATTATTGAAAGAATTTTATTTTACTGTAATCATTTTTATTTCTCAACGCTATGGAAATTTTTGTAGGATTCGCTTGAAAAAAGTGAAGAAAAAGGAAGAAAAGCAAAAATGGGATGACCGTCATTGGTCGGAAAAAGCCATACAGGAAATGACTGAACGAGATTGGCGTATTTTCCGCGAGGATTACAACATCACGATTAAGGGCGGGCGAATTCCAGACCCTATAAGAAGTTGGAAGGAGTCAAGATTCCCCAAGGAAATTCTCGACATCATCGACAAAGTCGGTTACAAAGATTTGACGCCCATACAGAGACAAGCCATTCCGATTGGTCTGCAAAACAGGGACATTATCGGCGTTGCTGAGACTGGTTCAGGAAAAACTTTGGCTTTTCTTATTCCACTTTTGCTCTGGATTACGAGTTTGCCGAAAATGGAAAGAGCCGAAGAATCCGATCAAGGGCCTTACAGCATCATTTTGGCGCCAACTCGGTAATGCGCTTTATTTATTTATTTTTCTTAAAGATAAAGATTATATTATATCATGTCTTGAAAACTTAAAATTTTCTGCAGCACAATAATTTACTACAAAACACATTCCATATTATGGACACTTTAGTGTTGGCATGGGCGTAGGCAGAAAAAATTTTCGGGGGGAGTTTTTCGAGAAAAAAAATACATATATGTCCTTCAGGGTCTTATAATTTTTAATCCTTGAAGATGTTACCAAAGTACGATTTTCTAATTTTTTTCGAGTCAATAATTATATATTTTTTCATAATAAATGTTATGGAATTCAATTTTTGTGATTTTCAATTAGCTGAGTTGAAAACTTTTTTTTCTTATGCTTTTAGTGTTTTTCCACAACCTAACGGATTTTATGATTTTATTTCGAATTTTTATAAATCAACTTTTTAGAGATTTTTGAGAAAATCATAGTACACAGCTTTCAAGTATTTAATTTGCTATAGTGTAAAAATTTTCTTGTTGGCTTTATTATTTATTATTTATATTGGTTGAAAATATTTAACATTTTTATTGCTTCAATACAAACATTTATGAATATAATTTCGTTTCAGAAAAAATTCTTGTCAAGTTATAATAATTATTATTTTGAGTTAAAAAAACTAAAAATTCTGGACTGGTTTTGAATTGTATTGATTTTTTAAATTATTATTCTTATTTTTATGAATTATTTTTTTATTATTATCACTTTCGTCTATTTTTCGTGAAATAATATTATTGTTAAGAAAATTTTCTTGATATAGTTTTAGAGTATGAAAAGATTTTATAGTATTTCTCGCATTTTTGTCTATTTACGAAAATCAAAAGGGTTTTGATGTGCTTTGTTAGATTTCTAGTATTTTCGTAAATATTTATTATTTATTATTTATCACTGTTAGCAATATTTGACATTTGTATTGCCTTAAAAATGTTGAGCTATATTGTATAGTCAAGCATTTATGAATATAATTTCGTTTCAAAAAAAATTCTTGTCAATTTATAATAATTATTATGTTGAGTTAGAAAATCTAAAAATCCTGGACTAGTTTCGAATTTCCCTGATTTTTTAAAAATAGTATTGTTATTTTTATGAATTATTTTTTATCATCATTACTTTCGTCTATTTTTCGTAAAATAATATCATTATTAGTAAGAAGATTTTCTTCGTATAGTTTTTCAGTATGAAAAGATTTTACAGTATTTCTCGCATTTTTGTCTATTTACGAAAATCAAAAGGAATTTTTTAGTATTTTTTTAGATTTCTAGTATTTTCGTAGATATCGTATAAATCAATTCTAAAAATTTTATGCTCCAGAGTGCAAATATCAATAGATTTTTTATAATTTCATAGATTTTGAGGATAATTAAGCCTACGTTAATTTTAAGTATTTTTTATTTATCCCTTGAATTTTCTTTTATTTTCAGTATTTATAAGATTTTCTATCGTTTTCTAGTATTTTTATACATTGCCATTTGTGTAGATTTTTTTAGAAACGCAATTTTGTCATTGAATTCAATACTTTTTAGTATTTTTCAGAAATTGTATGACAAAAGGTTCTATGGTACTTTTATGAATTTCTGTCTTAATTTTTTACATCTTGATTTCCAAGTTTAAAATTTTTAGATTCTTATAGATTTTTGTAGATTTAAGTCTTTTTTAAAAATAGGCAATGTAATTTCTTACATCGAATTGCAATTTGGTTTATCAAATTTTTATCATAATAATAAGTCATATTATTATAATTTATAATAATTAGTAATATATATCTCGACATAAGACAAATAAATGATATCGTTTTGTGATTGGGTCGATGACGAAAATTTTTTGTCCCCCCCTAATAGAAATCCTGGCTACGCCCTTGGTTGGAAGCGCAATGTTGGAATTTTATTCATTAAAGACTTTTAAACCAACTAAAGATGTTACGGTTTTAAAAATAATGTGGAATACACATTTTAGAAATTGAACAATTAGCCCAGTCTGGCCTAGATAAAGTTTTTATATAATTTTGTTGAAAAAAATAGTTTAGAGATTTTTGAATAGGATATTCCTGAAGTTTGCTTGTTAATAATGTTTATTTTAATTTTATTCTGAATATATGTTTCTTTTTTCTCTGTAGTGAATTGGCCCAGCAAATAGAAGAAGAAACCAATAAATTTGGTCAGCCTTTAGGGATAAAAACAGTTGTGGTCGTCGGTGGTCTTTCCCGAGAAGAGCAAGGTTTCAGATTGAGAATGGGTTGTGAAGTAAGTATTTTCATAAAATTATATGAAAAAAATTTGATTTTCAAAACCTTTGCAAACAAATAAAACAAAAAGTCATTTTTCAAGGGTTTTATACAATACATGAATTTTTTATAAGCAATAATTTTTTCAGATCGTTATCGCAACACCTGGTCGACTTATTGACGTTTTGGAAAATCGTTACTTGGTTTTGAATCAGTGTACTTACATCGTCCTCGATGAGGCTGATCGTATGATTGACATGGGTTTTGAACCAGGTACAGTTTTTACATAATACCATACTTTTTCTGGAATTCGCGAAAAATTTGCAGTTTTTATTGTGAAAAATAACAATTTTTTTTAATTTCAAGCTTAGAATCAGAACGTATACACTGTTTTAATAATAATATTTTTCTAAAACAACAAAAAAGATTGAATCCTGAATTTTTGTTAATTGACCATAATCAGTCGCATTTTTGCAGATGTCCAAAAAATTTTGGAGTACATGCCGGTTTCCAATTTGAAACCAGACAACGAAGACGCGGAAAATGAAGAAAAATTATTGGCAAATTACAACACGAAAAAGAAGTACAGACAGGTATGATTTTCTTACTTAATTGAATTTTGAAAATAACAGTAATAAGTCTGAAAAATATTCTTAAAACTATCCCAAACCTTGTGAAATGTATGGCAACGACGAAATAATGTCAATTGTTAATAAGTATTATTTATAAGCAAAGAAATTTCAAAGTACAAAAATGTTGGATTAATTCGAAAAGTTTATTGATTGAAATCCATTTAGTAAATTTGAAATTTTTTTCCTGTTCGTTAGATTTTTTAAGAAAAACAAATTTAAAACTAAAATTCTTGCAAAAAATTGTGTGTTTCAGACTGTGATGTTTACAGCAACTATGCCATCGGCCGTAGAAAGATTGGCGAGAACATATTTGCGTAGGCCTGCGGTAGTGTACATTGGCAGTGTAGGCAAACCGACCGAGCGAACTGAGCAAATCGTGCACATTATGGGCGAAGCCGACAAGAGAAGAAAGCTTATGGAAATCCTCAGCCGGGGCGTGGAACCTCCGGTTATTATTTTCGTCAATCAGAAAAAAGGCGCCGACGTGCTCGCGAAAGGACTGGAAAAATTGGGTGTAAGTAAAGATACCAGAAAAATTAGTTAATTGATCAAGATCGAACTCACATTACAGAATTCCATAATGTTACTGTAAATATAAAACATTGACTTGAAAGGGATGGTATCTATTGTGCATAAATTTTTTGTGCAAATTGAAATTATAGCTTGCCCTTTATATACCAGAAAATCGTTGCAAAAATCGATAAAAAATCTGAATCACGTTCTCAGTGATTTTGGTCATTATAAGAAATGGCAAAATTCTTATAAGAATCAGAAATTACCTATATGAATTCCGTTTTTTATAAAGTCGACCTTATTAAAAATACTTCTAAAAAGAAATTTTCTTAGAAAGTGATTCTTATAAAAACCTTATAAGAAAAATTTTTTCTTATAAAAACGTTTTACTTTCATAAAAATTTCAAAATCTTATAAAAAATAAAAACTAATACCTATTATAAAATATCATTATTTATCAAAGGTATTTAAATATAAAATATTTTGCAAAATCTTACTAACAAACTGCATTAAAAAAATATTAAAATTTAAAACGAAGAATAGAGGAAACTCTAAAATATAGTCATCAACTGAAATTAAAACATACAAAGGACCTGAAAAATGTAGGACATTTTTTCGTAAGAACTGTTTGAATAGAAAAATTTTGTATAAAACAAATTTTTTCATAGATTTTATACAGAAAAGAATGTTTATGAAAAAATTATTTTCTACAAATTTCTACGGGAAACAGAATTTCATTAAAAAAAATTTTTTTATGAGTTTTTTATGAAGTTACTATTTTAAAAAAGTTTTTCTTATAAGAATTTGATAAGGTCGATCTTATAGAAATTTTTATAATATTTTTATAATAATCTAAATCACTATGTGTACAGATTTATAGCAACACAAGTAATTATTGGTATTATGTGAAAAGTATTTTTGAATTACTTTTTCTATAATTATAGATAAATTATTATGATATAATTATTATAAAGATTTGGATTCTTAAGAAGCATTTGCTAATTTTAGAATACTTTTCACCAGGGCAACCAAAAATATTTATTTAAATAAAAATTATGTAAATAAATATTTTGGCAGTTTTTGCTGGAACATGGATATTTCACCACGTTTGGATTTTTCGTAAATATTTTAAGGTTTTTCATATTTAAACCTAAATATTTTCAACAATTTTTAACCTAAAGAAATATTTACTTCTTATGCATGTTTCGCATTTTTCTTTTTCTTTAATTTGCATTTAATTTTAATTTTAACTTTATATGTATTTAACTATTTGCAAATTAAATTAAAAATGAAAAATGAAAAAAAAAATAAATAAATAAAAAAATTTAACGAGAAATGTAAAAAAATGCAAATTGAATTAAAAAAAAAAAAAAATTGAAAATGCAATGATTTTTTCTTTAATTTTAATTTTCTTTTTCTTTAATTTAATTTAATTCATTAAATTTTCTTTAGTTTGCAGTTTGAAAATCACCGAGAATAAATTTTTCGACATGTTACATGACTTCAGATTAATGACTGTTTATATTTCAAAATAAATAAAAATGCATGGAAGAGAACTTAGCAAAACATGTGGTCATTTTCTATAACAACTTTGATTAGGAGGCGAAAATTTAAACAAATGTACAAAAAACATAAAATTTGCTTTCATTTGATCATAAATATTTCTTGCCTATCAATAGCCTATGATAAATATTTTTCAGTTCTTTCATGCATAGATAAATAAATATTTTGCATTTTATCGTAAATATTTTTTGTTGCTCTGCTTACTATAAGTTGATATAATTCCAACCAAAGATATGGTTTTTATGAATGTAAACAATTATAATATGCACAATGAACCGTTGCATAAAAAACTGTATGCACAATAAATATATGAATAATGTTAACAATGCACAAAAAATTTATGCACAATAGATATCATTCCCAGACAAGTCAAGTTTTTTGCTTCAAAAGCATTTTTGTTCTTGTTTTCTAATTCTGTGAAGAAATTTCCATTTACGATGCATCATTCAACAACGATCAGAAAAGGAATACTTTTTATGCGAAAAATGATGGAATAATGATACACTTTCTACAGGATTACAGAGAAAAAAATTTGTCATTGGTAGACAAAGAAAAATGATAATAATAATCTACTGCGAGGATTGTTTTAGGAAAAATTTTACATCTTACACTCCCTTGCAAAAGTTTGGACTCATTGGGGATAATCATTTTTTTAATTCGTAGCTTTATTTATCGTTCTCCCCAGACAGTTTAATCTAAGTATTGGTATAGCAAAATATTTAATTAATTAAAAAAAATATATTTATTATACTGTATTTATATTAATATAATATTATATATAAATTTAACAACAAATTTAATGAATGTTTTGCTATATAAATACATACATTAAACTCTCTAAGGAGAACAGTAAATAAAGTGACGAATAAAAACAAAACGATTTACCCAAGTGAGTCCAAACTTTTGCAGGGCGGTGTTTAATTCATATGGTTAATTCTAATTTTCTGTTTCAGTACAATGCTTGTACTTTGCATGGTGGCAAAGGTCAAGAACAAAGAGAGTTTGCTTTGGCGTCTTTGAAAAACGGGAGCAAGGACATTTTGGTGGCCACGGACGTTGCTGGTCGTGGTATCGACATCAAGGACGTTTCTATGGTTATCAATTACGACATGGCCAAAACGATAGAAGGTACTGTTTCGATGAAAATCAATGCGTCGATAATAATTTCATTTTCTACCATTAACTTTTGCTTATTCAAAAATCAATTTTTTCGGAGGAGATATTTAACGAATAACGTTTCGAATATTCTGTCTCTTTTGTTAAAGAATATATTAAAGATATTTTTATTCTGTAAAAAGGGAAAAATCTATAGGAAATCAACATCTTTACATCAGCCTTTACGATTGCATTCAAAAAAAAATTTGTCATGCTATATAGTAATGTAAAGTGAAAATAGTGTACCTTATAGCAACTATAATTTTTTTCAAACATTTTAGATTACACTCATCGTATTGGACGAACTGGTCGTGCCGGAAAAGCTGGTCTTGCTATTTCATTCTGCACCAAGGATGACAGTCATCTTTTCTACGATTTGAAACAAACTATTCTCGCAAGCCCTATTTCAACTTGCCCTCCCGAACTGCAGAATCACCCAGAAGCACAACACAAGCCCGGCACCGTCGTCACCAAAAAACGACGAGAAGAAAAAATTTTCGCCTAAGCTATTTCTTCTTTTTTTTTCTTCAGAATATATCCAGTTTTCATATTGATAATACCATAACGCGGTACTCGCTGTGGAATTCTAATTAAAATCATTAACATTGAAATTAAGTCATTTTCCCAGGTAAAGCTTCAGTTGAATCTTGTAGAATCGTTGTAACTTGAATTTGACAGTTTTTTTGTGTAAAAGAAGAAAAATATTTATATGGAAGATGGATAAAGTATGCCGACAGGATGAAAAAATTATTGTTGTAATTTTTATATTATTTCGAACAATGAAAAGTTAAATCTTGTAAAACATTTTCAGAATAAAAAATGGTTTGTGCGAGTTAAAAAGTTTATTTCGTTATTTTCCAATTTTTGCATTTTCAGTTTTTGTATTCTGCTCTTATTTGTATATTTTTATTCGGATATTAACGATGTTCGATCTTTTCAGTAAAATTTATCAAAATTTAATTTTTGGGTGCTTTGAATTAAATTTCCAACATGTCAACAACAAACATTTCTGTTGTAATAACTTAAAAAAAGTTACCATAAACATGCATGTATATCCTACATATATTAAGATTGAAATATATATATTGTCTTCATTTTCCATGTTATAATCCATGTATGAAGTAGTCATATGTTTTGACCAATTTTGACATTGTTCAACTTGATAGAAAGCTTATGCTTTTTCATTTAATGTCAGGATGGCCGAGCGGTCTAAGGCGCCAGACTCAAGGTTCAAACCTTCCCATTTATTCATGGGTAAAACGAGATTTCTGGTCCTCTCTGAGGGCGTGGGTTCGAATCCCACTTCTGACATATATTTTTTTAATCTGCTTCGAGCAAAAAATGCGAATTACTCCTTTTTTTGTCAGATTATCTTACACTTTTGGTCGTTCCTGCAGTCGTGGGTTCAAATCCCGCTACCGAAAAATTTTTTTTTTAAGAACACAGAAATTTTATTATAGATTTCATCAGTTTCCTTTGGCAAGACTTTTCAATCTCGAATGTTACTTTTATGGATTTTTTTGGAGGTGAGTAAGATTTTTGAAATGATAATTTTCAATATGTAAATTTGACGAGTTCGAAGTAAGAATAAGTCGAAAAGTTTCAAATTAATAGTGCGGCTGACTGTCATATCGTGCCTCAACAGCCTACATGGTCAAGCATAGGGCAATGTGGATCCTTATTCTATTGTTCTTGTTAATTTCATATGGTTTCATAGAGTTTTTTATTATTCTCAAAAATGTATGGTATTAATTGCACTTAACATCAATAACAAAATAAGGAATTGTTTTGACTTGAATAAATTGCGAATAAACTTGATATTGTATTTATAGAATAATTGTGTAAAGGGTGGTATAATGTTTATCAAGCTAAATTGTTAAATAAAGGATTATGGACAGTGGCTCGGAGTTATCTTATTTGTCATCTTGACTAGATATTGTGTTCCATTTTTTTTATTTCTCGTAAACAAGAGTTTTCCTCCAAACAGATAAAATGTACAACTAATCTTGCAAAATAGTATCAATTCCGGCAAAAATTTCTACAAAATTATATAAAAATCCGCAACACTTTGAACGTTTTTTTTGCATTTCTTCATTCCATGTAGTCACCATATTTTGTTTTTCGACCCATCACACGCGGAATTTCAAGCTCTAGGGTTTGTTAATAAGATCTCTGAAAAAATACCTGAAAATGTGTTAATTTTTTAAACAAGCTGAAAATTTTTTTTTTTAAATGATTTTTTTTAGGTTGGCATGTCATTTTTCAAAAACTGTTGTTTTAAACAAAGTTTTAAAATAGCCTCTCGATTGTAATGAAAGTTACAACAGACCGGTGCAAAAGAAATCCTCTTGATGAGGTTTCGGAACTTTGAGGATGATTTTCATAGGCAGCTGTATTTCTTGAAAAATCAATAATCAACGTAAATTTTTCATGTATGCTCTTCAGCGATGCAAATAAAGAAAAAACTTTTCAATCAAGTGTAAATTCAAAAAGCGAAAAATTAATAACGATTCATTCGAAATCAAAACATAATTTTCTGCGTAATGAAATAACTGTTTCATTGAATTCAAGACTGAAGTGATATCCTTTTTACGTATTTTGAGTAAAATTATTCATAATCTACTTGATGCTGTTTCAGTTCAAAAAACATAAAAATGTATTATACATACGTATAACACGTTTTTTACGAGCTCATATAATGCGTTTTTCGACCGTAGC
>JAPYZL010144602.1:0-10599 GCA_030522825.1 Platygaster orseoliae
AACTGCACACAACTGCACAACCATGCACAACTGCGTGCACGCGCGAGTAGAGTGCCTCTATCGGAATCCCGGCCACAACGGAAATACCGTTGTGGCGAATGATTCTCCAATCAGCGTAGACGATTGAGGCACGAATGGCGGACCACTCGAAAGCGCGAACGCGATTGAGTGATTCCGTTTAAACACGAGTCAACATTGGTTTCGCGGCCATGACACTCAAGTGTGCTAAAACTTTAAGTAAAAGATCGCTGTCTCCAACTTTGACTGAAAACCCGCCAAAGTCATTCGACCGAATTACCTGATATGGATCAACTAAAGTTTTAGGTATGGTAACCAAAGTTTTTCTACTGTCAACTATAGTTTTGATTTCAAAAACTTTATTTTGGTAGTCACAATGAAAACTTTGGTCCTAATAACCAAAACTTTGGTTGTCATACCTAAAACTTTTAGTTGGTCCATATTTTACTGAATGAATGTTTGCTGGAACCAAACATTTCTTTCCATGTGAAATCTTCCGGAAAATTATTCATGTAACGAATGTTTACAAAATAAACTATTCAGTTATTTTCTTTCATCAAGCAAAAAAAATGATGCCTGAAATAAGTGTATGAGCATTGCGAAAAAATAAGAATTAGTTTCTGTCATTGTTTTGATATTTTATTTATTATCCTTCTAAATCAATCTCCAAAATTTCAGATATATTTGTAAAAAATCAAGAAGGTGCTGCTGTACGTAAAAAGCTAATTCCTCCGAAAGCAGGGCGCTGCTGTTGCTGCTGCTGCATCCAGCAGCAGCGAAGTCAGTAGTCGGAGCGATGTAAAACGTCCCAATTAAGAGGTATGCGTCCCGATCGTGGCATCTCCCGTTCCCGAGGGCTTTTTGCTCTCTTTTCCGGCCCGTCTCTCTCGGCGGCATCGCTCGAATGCATCTTCCTCCCTCAGGCCGCGAACACCTAGCACGGCCAAACAACAGATGAGCATCTTTCAGTCTATTAGTGGAGCTGCCAGCCTCATGCACGTCCCCCTCAATTGATATCTCTCCCGAGTTTATACTGCCGTTGCTCCTTATTCTCTCTTCCGGCTACGGATCAAGTAATTGTCGCCCCAAGTTGCAGCCTGCCTCCCTTCCATTTCCCCGCCCCTTTATATTCAATATCATTAGAAGCTGGAGTTGATGGAAATTTGCGTGATTTCTATAGAGCCGTTCTGATCTTTAATTGGGGATGCTAGATACACATCTAACAACAAACTTGAACGTACAACATTCGAATAAAAAGTGAACAATTTCATAACATTCTTTTTCAGTTATGATATTTATTTAGATAATATTCAAAAACATATTTAAATAACACTTAATGAACCATTGTCTTACTTTTTTCGAAGCAAGCAGGGAATCTCTAAAATCATTCTCTGGCAGAGCGATAGATCGATAGACCTTCTTTTCCTCAGTACACGATATTGCCAGAACTTACAGTAATAAACTATTCAAAATAGTCCAACGAAAATTAAATTCCAGTGAAACTTGTAAAGTCAGGTGAAACTTTGTCAAAGTCTGTTGATCTCCATCGTGAAATCCCCCAGACGTTGGACTGTCAGGCAGAAAGGATCCCATGGCACGAGAAATCGAGTATGAACCACTCTGCAAAGTCAGAGAGCTCGCGAGCTGGCTCGTTTGCGAGGCGTTGTAAATTACGGATCATTCACATTCTGTCAACTGTCAGTGGGAGGCACGCGGCCGGAATGCATAGCTGCACCCACACGAGCGAGCTTATTAATTCACCCGAGCACGCCTTCAATAAGACGTTCCACTCATAGGGATGTCGACAATTTGGCTCGATTCTCATAACGTTGGGTGAAAGCCAAACGAGCGCAGTGCGGAAAATTTTATGAAAATCGAGTCGCCTCTTAGGAACTTTAGTTCGGATTTCTAGGATTTTTTATAATGGATTCTGAAATTTTAACTGGTTTTTTAGGATGTGGTAGAATTTACATCATTTTAAACAAGGGTTGCAGAAGATAATGAGAAACTTTGGATGATTAACAGTGTTTATTAACATCGTTGAGGGTTGTATATTTTTATTGAAACCTTAAAATTGTTGGCCAACTGGTACGGCTGAACATGTGATAGTATAAAAAACGAAAAAATAATACATGGCTTATGGAAATGGACTGATTTTGATCATTTCTTAAAAATATTAAATATTTTCATAATTTTTAAACATTTTCAATAAATTTAAAAGATATCACATACTATATTAAGAATTGAATATTTTAAAATTCAGAAAAAGTGTTTTCTACTTATTAGAGGTATCAACAGTATTTTTATATTTTCTAAGTATTCCAGATTCTTATATTAAAATAGGAAGACATGAAAATATATTTTTTTCAAGAATACTATAATGTACACAATCTACTAATCTTTTAATCGTCTCCCTCAATTCAATAAGTTTGTCAATTTTGCACAATTATTTACTATTTTGAAAATAGTGAAAGAATAAAAAATTTTTAAAACGGTTTTCGAATCCTAGAACGCTATGTCCACTAATGTTGATTTTTGTTGTATCTTGGAACATGTCAAGTCGAACAGATTTTTAATAAAAAAGATATATTTGCCTTTTTTGCAGGATTTTTGACAACAGTAAAAGTTTTTAAAAATTTTCAATTGTTCAAACTTTCGAAAATTACAAGCACGGTTAAAAAAATTTCAGAATTTAATTAAAAAGTGTGTGATGGAATAAAAATTTCCAAAACTGTTGGGTAATTTTAAGTTTCTGTAGAATTAGCGTAGATTTAGAAAATTTGAAACAAAATCATAATAATGTATATTTCGTAGATTTATGATAATGTAAACAAACTACAAAATTCATGAATTTTATTTGACACTCAAGTAGTACGTCAAATTTAGAAAAACATGTGGTCAGTTTTAAGCATCGCTTCTCCTAAGTTTTTCAAAATTTTAAAATAAAGGGTTACTCTTACTTTTTAAACCTTGTAAAATTTATTGAAATTGTGTCGAATTTTTCAGGTTTTTAATCACTTTCGTTTAACTAAGTACTTTTGTAATTTGTTAGATTCGTAATAAAAACAGAAGGGCATAATAATGCATTTTACAAAAAACTGTGGTAGTTAAGGTAAGTTACCAAGTTAATAAACATTTCTGAAATGCTACAAAATTTTTTAATTTAGCGAATCATGGATAATAGTCAAAACTTTCGATATTTGCTTTGTTTATATGTTTTTATGAGTATTTTATAAAATATTTTTCTATATTTTTGGAAAATTCTGCGAATATGCGAAATTCATATTTTTTTTTACGTTCAAACAATCAAAAATGCAAAACTCATACAAAGTATTGAAAATAATTCGCATTTCATAACAATAATTGTAGAGAATTCGGTTTTTTGTAACATTTTAGAATTCCCAAATTTTGAAATTAAAATTCAGTTTCAGAAACATTATTATCGTACATATTTCGGAGTATTATTATAATGAAGCCCCTCCGCCGTTACTTAAAGATCAATTTATTTAACATCGAAACATAATTTTTTCATTATTAATTAACACTTTATTGTTATTATTCAAAATTTCCATTATTTTGGATTCTTTGGAGCACAACTAAATAGAAATTTATTTCTGTTTCCTTTTTTCGAACTTTTATTGACCCCTCATCAGGAAAAATATTCTTCTGCCATATTTATATGTTTCTTATATAAATTCAACGAGGTCGGTTTACTTTAAACTTTTCACGATAACAATGTGTCAAATGACATCGTCAATTCTTTTTAATGTACCTCATACACTGACGCATAGTTTAGAAATGAAAATGCGTATATCACAGATTGTTATTATTAAAAGTTTTAAATAAACTGACCTCATTCAATTTACATAACGAGAATAGAAATGCGTCACTAGGATATTATTTTCCATTGAGCGCTTAGTAAAAGCCCGAAAACTCGAAACAAGACATAAATTTTCATTCATTTGAGCTTCAAACGAACGAAAATAATGAATGTTATGAACATTATATTTTGTTTTCAGATTTTCTTATCTAAATTCAAAATATTCGAAAAATCTACCTTAATTTTTTTTATTCCATTCGACAGATGTTATTGTTAAATGAATTCTTGCAAAAAAAATGAGACATACCATAATATATTCTAAAAGTACAGTACGTAAACGTAAAAACCAACAACTCTTTTTCACGTTTCAAAAACCTAACCTCAGTTCACAAAAAATCCACTCCATGATCCTCCTCACAAGGAATCAGATTTGCCATAAGATCCAAGATTTAATGAATACGCCGCCTCTTAGGAATTCCCGCGAAAGTGTCAATTTTGCGCGTAATAAGTTTTTGAAGCGCGTCATTAGTTGCGTCAACGAGTATGGCGAAAATAAGAAAAGGGTTATGCGAAGGATTTCTCGAGATTGGAATGATGAGGGAATGCAGTAAAGGCAAGAGGGGGGGGGGAGGGCTTAAGAGAGCGCAGCAACAGCAGTCAGCGGACGGTGCTATATATCGAGCACATGTCTCTGTCTTCCTAAACAGCGTTGAAAATAGAACTTGAGGTCCCATACGTCATTTCGAGACGCCTCGTATGTTTGGTGTTACGCGGTCGATGTTTTACGGTGTATCACTGAGTTTCGCGTTGCCGGGACCAAAGATCCCTCTAATAGACCGGCTGTCTCCTTAATTGACTAGGTGGGTAGTTTCTTGGGTGCAATGCCTTTCTTACCCCATTCATCTTCGTAAAGCCCTCTTCTTCTTATTCCCATTCTTATTCATCCTTCCACCGCTCCAATCGATAAATGGAGCTCGTCAACGGCATTCAGGCGATATTTATCTCGATGCTCCCATTATTTAGGAAAATGGCTCGACCTTCAATGAAAGGTTACAGTGGAACAAAGATATGTTCTTCGTCAGTTAAAAAAATTTACTATACATTCCATTGTCATCTGTAATATCAATTGATCCCGCCTCATTTTCTATCCTTTATTATTTTTCCCAAGCTTTCAAGGCTTTTTTTCAAGATCCTCTTCAGAGGTAAATTATACATAAAAATATCCACAACAGATAGTAGACAACATTTTAAATTTTATTTGAGGTATAGAGTAGTATTTATTTAATAAAAATAAATATAAAAAAGAATTATCGAAAAACGAAACTTATTTTACTGTTACAGCTCACATCAGTATCATCAATTTCGTACTGTAAACGAAACTTTTCGTTGTTCAAACCATTTAACTAAATTTTATTCTAACAGCAAAATAAATTTTTTTCATGTGAGTGATGTAGGATGATTTTTAAATTATTAAAGAACAGTTTTCGTGGTCGCGTTACGAATACCCGTATGACAGTACACAACGTGAGTATGCATAATCAAACGCCTGGTTTGAATATTTCATTAATTTATAAACATACAATGTACAACACTCTAATTACGAAGGCAACAGCGTGTTACGTAGCCCCGGCTTCCGAATCGGATAACCTAGAAACACTCGGATTCATTTCTTCCTCTTTATTGTGGATTACGTAAATAATTAACAATCAATTAACCCCTGTCACCCAGAGAATAATCATGCATCGTAGCTGCTTTTGTAATGAACATTATTTGTTTATACGCAATGTATTTGATAACAATATTGTGCAATGAATGCAAAAAGTTGTATATTCAAATTTTGAATTCTAGAACTCTGTATACAATTAAACTTGAACTTTTGGAGCAAACATAGAGAATTAAAAGGTGTATACATGAAGATTTTTCTTGGCGATAAAACGTTTAGAACGTGCGATAAGAATTCATTGTAGTTCACTTTAAAATTTCGTTCTTATAAAAGGTCAAATGTAAGGTTACGTATATCCGATTCATATTTGCAATTAAAACGACTATCGAGGGAATTTTCAAATGTCAGCGAAACAATGTTGCAAGCAAACGTTATTCAAACGGATTCGAATATCATTCGTTATCATTTCTAATTTTTCATTCCTTTGTTGAAAAATGATGAACTTTGACAGCGATTTCCCGTATGTGATTATACGTGTTTACAACGCGAAATTTATATCGTGTGTAGAATAGACGGAAAATTTCGTAAAATGAGGAGATTGTTTTCATATGTTTTGAATTGTCTAAAGTATCAATGAAGTAGATCAATATCTTAATGATTCCTATCATTCCAATATGAATGATGAATCAATCAAAAGATCTCATATGAAACAGTATTATTATCAACATTATTTCAAACTTAACTCCACGTTGAATTTTCAGCCAGGGTCTTTGAAAAGAAAAACATTGAATGAAGGGAAAGTTCAATGACAGTTTATCGTGTAAACTGCAGCACCCACCATTAAACGACAATGTCGACACTTTCGCGAGAGTTAATCCGGCTCCCCCCAAAAATGACACTCGGACATTTAGTACCTTTATGATCTTTATCCGAATGGTCGTATCGTCAGGGTTCATCGTCCATTATTTTCTCAGCATGCTCGGTTAACCTTGCGTGAAGCGCTGATTAAAAGTGTAACGTTTAGAAATTACCCCGTCGTGCGTCGTCAATTACATTGAAAGGGAGCCAAGTTGTGATTCGCTTTGTCATCGAGTACTGCCCTATGTATCTTCATTGGAAGGTCAAAAATAAAAGTTGCTAAATTCTTGATTGATGTCCTTTGACGTGGAAGAAAAAATCCATATTTCCATTAATGAAATAAATAAATGAAAACATGCTCGTCCCTCCATACATAACGATTATTCTAGTCTAACCTTTCTTCAAATCATTTGCGTTCAATGTATATTAATTTTATTCTGTTCGTCCTTTTTGTAAAATTCATATCAACTAGAAATAATTCGGGATAAACTTAAAAATTATGGAACAAAGTGATGTACTCTGGTCAGGCACCTAGACAGAGAGGGTTTTGAGGGTTTAAACCCCTCCCGGGATTGAACATTTTTGATGATTATGTGATATAAAAACAAAAAAAGGAGTACATATAAGTCATAAAAGATGAAGATACACTAATTATACTATAATACTCATTATGAAATAATAAATTTAAGAAATATATAAATAATAATAAATTGGCTGTAATAACGGCCATGAAACTATCAATAAATATAAGATTGAAAAAAAAAAAAAAATCAAAACCAAGAATTAAATAAATAAATAAAATAGAAGTATTTATTATTGATTGTATGAAAATTGAAAATATGGAATAAATGAAAATAAAATAAAAATAAAATTTGAGATAATAACAATCATAAAAATTAGTAAATATGATATCAATGACCTACCGGAATCTCGAGAACATTAAAAATATTTTTATGTACGTTTTCAAAGTTCACGAAGTTCAAAATTTTTAACTTTAAAAACTTGAAAATAACAACAATCAGGAGTCTAGCAAAAAATATTTTTCAACGAGAATTCGAATTATCAGACAAATTCGGTCGAATTTTCTTTGGCGAGCTTGCAGGGCGAAGAAACGCGACCCACTATCTCTTTCCTTAAAAATTAGGTAAAGCTCGCGGGTAAAGCTGCTTCAGTCACTCCTGCCGACTGCAGCTGGTCTTTCATCTGCTTCGCACCAATAGCAGCCCCGTATACTCCACTACACCGTTCTAAGGTGCCGAACATTCTCGCTAGCCAATCAGAAGGATTTCCTTTTACAATAAAATCCAGCAGAGGCGCTAGCCGTGCTAGAGGCAGCTGGAGTGTCACTTAGCGCGCTCGCGAATATAAACAGTCAACCTAACCCTATTCGTGTTTGTTTTCAATGTTTTCAATGCATCCCAATGCGTTGGACAGGACAAAAAGAGACAAACTTATGATTTTCTCCAAGTGAAAAGAAGAAGAAAAACCAGGACTTGGTAATGTAAATTGCCGTCATTTGTCAATAAAATTCAATACGGGTGGAACGTCTCTGCCACCAAGTATTACCAAAAAGTTTTTTTTGCAAAACATGTACAAAAAAGGTGCTTTCTGCACCTGAAAACAAATACGAAGGACGTTCATTTCCGACCGGCGATTTGGTTTCGGTCATTTCGAAGTGAGCGTCACGTGTTATTGCGTGTTCTTGGTGCTTATTACCTAGGGGAAGGTATTATTACCAACAGAAAACCAGGGATACAAAACTCAACGGCGGCCATTTTGAAATATAGTTCAAAATGGCCGCCATTGCGCCGTGTCGGAAATGCACCCCCTTCGCGTTGATTTTCAGGTGCGAGAAGCACCTTTTTGTGCGTATTTTGCAAAAAATATCGTTTGTAACTCGGACCTGAGGCGTGGCTTTTTGGTCGAGGGCCAATTTATCTGCCGAGGCGTAGCCGAGGCTAATAAACAACAACAATGACTATAACCTGATTCCGCAATGAGAAAGATTAATATGATTTTTTTTTCTTACAAATATTGTTTAAAACTTGATTTTTTTTAAAACTTACTACATTTTATATGTAAATGAACGCAAGGAAAATTTTTTTTCTACAATCACTCTGACTGGCAATTGTGGGTCAAAAAGCTAATACCGATATGAAAAATGTTAATTCATTTTGTTTTATCAGTGTGAATCGATAAAAAAAATTTTGAATCCCTCTTATGAATAAAAATTAAATTGCAAATTTATTGTTGTTATTGAAAAATTTTTAAATCTTTCTACAAAATTTTCTTTTATAATCGCTTCGACAATATTGAGTCTGAAACCTGATATCCCAATTTGAAAATTTAATTTGATTTTTTGTTTTAAAATTTTAATTGATTACCCAGTTGAACAATCCAGGGCCGTAGACAGGATTTCCGGGCCCGGGGGGAGGAATCTCACGGGCTCATGGTCAAAAAAAATTGGTGACTTTTTTTTTAGAATATCATCACCAAAAAAAACTGGTGACCTTTCTTTTTTTTTTAGAGTATCATCACCAAATAAACTGGTGACCTTTTTTTTATCATCACCAGAGAAAAATCTAATATGTAATGGCACGAAAAACCGGGCCCCTCAAAAACACCGGGCCCGGGGTAAAATACCCCGTTACCCCCCCCCCCCCGCCGCCAGGGCGGGGAAAATCCAACTGCACCCCCCCACCGGCACCGCGCATTAGAGTTTGCTTTGAACATTTTTCATCATAATTTGCCAAAATAAAAAAAAAATCCGCATTAGGTGGGAAGTGAACCCGCTCTGTGATACAGTAAATGAAAAACGCTCATGATTGAATTTTTATCTATCATTTAGAACAGCAGTGTTGGCCACTACGTTAGTGTGCCAGCCTAATAGGCTAATCGGAGCAGGTTCATCCCTACGCGAAGAATTTTTTTTTTTACCAAATTATTCTAAAAAATATTCAAAACAAACTCTAATGCTTAGTTATTGGTGTTAGGAGTACAATAACGCGAAAAGAATTTTTATCCCATACATGCTCAACTGAAATTGGCAATTACAATTGGTCGAGCTTGTGACAAAACCAATTAGATTTTTTCAGCTGAGTTTATCAGTATGATAAAATAAAAAAATACTCAATTCACCAAAAAAACAAGAATTCATTTTCATCAATATCGTCGTAAATGTAAGGAACATTTTGTAAATATTTTACTAATAAAAATTGTTTTTCCGCAATTACTTTAACAATTGTGGGTCAAAAACCTAACTCCGCAATTAGAAAATTTTGAATGATTTCGATTTTTCAGTATGATTGAATGAACAAAATTTTTTACTTCACTTAAAAACAAAAATTAATTTGCATTGATATTGTTGTTAATGTAATATGGAACATTTATAAAATATTAAGATAATAAAAACTCTTCTTTCACAATCATTTTGACAATTGTGGTTCGAAATTCTATTTTCGCAGTAAAAAAAGTTTTACTTGATTTTAATTTATCAGTATGATAAAATATTGCAAAATAAAATCCACCGTTTACATACATAGTAAAATCTTCTACTGTTTTCATAAATATGTTATACAAATGAATACTGTTATATTATATAGGGGAATGGCTTGCAGGTTGGAACGGGTTTTGTTTTTTGTTTATAAAATAATTTTTAAAAATTCTATCGCAGATTTGTTACACTTTTATGAAAGACGATCTTTTGAGCTTTCCATTAGTATAAAATACTTGCCCCTAGCTATAAGCGATAGGAAAATACAGCCGATTTTCTTAAGCGAGACAAAAAGACCTCCCCAAAAAAAGACATCCAGGTTGGAACACTTCAGAAAAGTATAAAAAACGTTGGTAAAAATTGAAACAGAAGTTCAATTTGTTACGAAAATTGATAGTTTATTACAAAAATTGATAATTCATGGTAGAAACATGGATTTGACAAGTAGGATTCCCACGATGACAACATTTTCTGTCCTTCAAGATTGTGTTTCTATACTTCATCGCTTTCAGTTTTTGCAAACAAAAAAACATTTGCGCATATTAGCACATTTTAAATGAACAGGCCTTTTACATTTAATTCATTCAATTTAGTTTTCACGAGTGAGTTTCTTTGGCAAATTTTTCATACAAATTATGCAAAAATCTTCATCTGAGTATGTTGATGATTGCTTTCTTGTGCGTTTTGATTTTTTTCTTTTGTCGGTGATTTTACTCGCTATTCGCTTTTTCCTTGCCAGTAGTTTTT